>BSBK01013632.1:0-40000 GCA_027943335.1 Chamaecyparis obtusa | reverse complement strand
GTGATGAGGAGAATAAGTGTTGTTGTTCACTGGAAAATGATGAGTCAAAGAATAATCACTATGATCAAGAATAGTAAAAAATTGATGTTGCTGAAGTACAAGGCTGGGTAGGACAAGATTTTAGATCAAATGTTGCTGCAGGATTGACAAAAGTATGTACAACAAGACGCGATGAGAAATGTACAATGAACAGGAAAAATTAACGACGGCTATGGACAAATGCTCAGGATTTTGGGATAGGAAGATCTCACTATATAGGATATACATAGGAAGGATTGTGCTATACAGGAATATGGTATAAGATATGTATAGGACTATGTACAAGATTATATACAAGACTATGGATAGGAGTTGGGTGGTATAAGTCATGGTAGGATTGCGGAGTTGCGAGAAGATTAAATAAAGGAATGTTGGGGGATGGTGGTTGGGATGGGGATGGCAGGAAAAGGAGTGTGAGATGGGGGGGATGGGAGTTTGATAGATAATGACCTGGTCCACTATGTATGGCACTTATTTACTAGGTTTTCACCAACATATTTGTCCAAGGTGCTTGAATTGCTAAGTTTTCACCATTGGATGATTATTTTTTCTTTGTTTTTTTTTATTTTTTTGTATTTCTACTTTTTCCAATTTTTATGGATTTTATGAATATGTAGAACCTGGTTCAGGCATAGAACCTCTTTAGATGGATGATGTTGATAGGATCATTCAAGGGCTCACCTTCTGGTGTAGATAGCTGATAGGTGTAATACCCCAAAAATGGGCTATAAGTTCATTAATCTCCTACATCTTCATATCGAATGAAATCGACATCAAAGTCCTAACCTAAGGCACATCTAAACATCATCGAATCCTAATTGATTATCTTAAATTCTGCATTGGGGAATATTCCTAGTAATATTCTTAATTATCATAATTATCTTTAATTTTAAAATTATTTGGCAATAAATCACATTTATCCTAAGTTTGATTAATTGAGTATTTTCATATTTAATTAATTAGATTTAATATTTGCCACTTAATTGTTTAATTAAATTTAATTCTATCTATTATTAATTGTATTATTTAATTTTGACAATAAATCAAAATTTCTATCTTTAATTGATTAAATTCTTATTTAATTAATTAAAGCATGTTGTCATTATTTAATAATATAGTTTTTAATAAAAGTTTGAATAAATAGTTAATTAACCCATTAATTATTTATTTATTTAATTCTTAATTATTATGCATATTCAAAAGAAACAGTTAAACTCCAAATCAGAAAATCAATGCAAGTTATTGACTTTTTGGAACTCAACATCCTTTTGGAGTTCAAAAAGCTGATCTAAACTCTAATTTGAGTTAAAAAGTTGTTTTTGCATGATTTTGAGAATTAACTATCTTTCATGATCAGATAACTCAAAAATCAAGCTGAGTTATTTGAGTGATTTATGGCTTTTATCCATGCACCTCCAAAGCCCTGGATTTCTATAAATTAAGGCTTCAGCTCTTCATAATTCATCTCACATTTTGCACAATCATGTTGGAGAATTGGAGGCTGAGGAATCAACTTGCGAATTCAAAGCTTTGTGAGATCAATTTCAATTGCATAGCTTTTATATCTTAGCATAGAATTTCATAGTTTTCATATCATTGTTAGAATCTTCATTGTTAGATTATTTAGCATCCATACCATATCAATTTATCATTCTTATTGCATAGAAAATATCAAAAATATAGATTAATTGCATTCAATTTCATATCCATCTTTTGCATTCAAATCCTTCTTTTAGGTGTCGTCTAGGTCACTGATCTCGATTACAATCTGAGAAGATCAATCTCGCACCTATTAGAAGGCAGTAAATCGCTTGGTTAAATTAGATTTCAATTTTGCACGATTTTGATTATCACTAACCTCTAATGTTTTACTGAGTGTTGTGTTTACAGATCAGGTACAATTTTCACACACACATTTCTAGCGCCCACCGTGGGGCCCTAAAATAGGTTTCCAATTCAATTCTATCAATTTCTGTCTTTTTCTTCTCAGGATCTGTGCAAAACTATGATTTTTAATTTTTGTCCGTACATCTATCATACGAGTTTCTGACAAATGTCGTATGAGAGCATACCCACTATCGTATGATACTGGATCCCCTATCGTACGATAGTCTATCGGATCGAGGGTCATTTCATTGCATTCCCACTGTCGTTTGGGAGATCTACTGTCATATGGTATCATACCTAGTGTCGTACGAGTTTCTGGACTGTCGTCTGGGAGCATACCCACTGTCGTACGAGTTTTGGTACCAGATTTCAATTGTCATTTCATTTTTGCAGATAGTTTGTCAGATTTGATTTTCAGATTTTGACTGACAGCTAACCCTAACAATTGAAATTTACTATTTCTGATTGATTTCTGCTAATTTTGATTGGGAAAAGCGCAAGAATTGCTAAAAATCAGGTAAAATCTACTAAGCACGTTGTGAGGATCACGAGGTATTCTCCTTGTTCTGAAAACATTTCAATTTGGACTTAAAATAAATCTCTCACGTCTTAAGCTTGTGTGCATATTTTCATGCTTTTGATCTATTTCTACACACTTGCATAATTTGATACTAGGTTGTGATCCCTTAAGGATTCATTAAGTAGTCTTAGAATACTTGTGATTGATCTTGATTGCTATCTTGGGTTATTGGACTCGCTAATCTGCCAGCCCCTCATTTCCACCCCGTGGTTGCAATCTCAGCGCCATAAAGGGGAGGGGTCAACAGGACAGAAGCGTTAAATGTTCCACTTGGCAACCCTTTTGTGCTTTTAGGAACTCACTTGTTTTCTAAGTTGGGGACTCATTTTTAGCTTATGTGAGGTGTTAAGTGTTCCACCTTGTGGACTCATCTCATATTCACTTTAAGCGTTAAGTGTTCCTCTTTCTGCTTTTTGGGTACTTTTGGTAGATTTGCTTTCGAGAATATATCTGTGCTCACATAGTAATTAGGCCCTATGAACACTATTCATGATTCTTGAGAGATTGGATTCCTAGAGAAATCTTTCTTGACGACAGAATCCTTATTGGTAGGGAGGATACTTAGTATGTTTCACATTCAACTTGGTTAGTGAGTCTTCTCTTATTGATCGACACATTCTCTCTCCGGAGAGGTTGATAGATCACGTGGGGTTGATATCACGAGCTTTGGTGAATCAAAATTGGTTAGTATGTCTTCTCTTATTGATTGATACATTCTCTCCCCGGAGAGGTTGATAGATCACGTGGAGTTGATATCACAGACCTTGGTGGAACAAAACTTTGTCTTAGCATGTCGGATTAATCTGCTTGCTTTATTTGGGTTAAAAGTGAAGAGGTGTCAAAACCTTGAATCTGGAGCCAAGTCCCCTTGTGGTATAAATCTGTGAGTCACCTTTAGAGAGGGTTAACTGTAGCGGACAATCCCTTCATAGGGCAAACTGCGTTGATGAAACCTCAAGCGGTCATAGCCATTTTCACCGTGGTAGTGACAGCCGCTATATAAATGTCCTTGTGGAAGAAATCTCCACGGGTATGGTTCATTATTGGGTTGTCAGATCTCCCTAACAGCTCTTGAAGATTAAGTTCTCGGACTGTGTCAAAACCCTGGTGCGCCAGGATTGGAGTTCACCCCTTTGAATCATAAAAGTTGCAGAGTCAAACCATTACTAAAAACCCTAGAGAGGCCAATTTTTTTTTCATTTTCAGGGATATGTGTGTTATTGCAAAACTTTTCAGAACATACACAATTAGTACTCTCAGGGATTAGCACAATTTGGTCACTTGATTGTTCATGCGCAAGGTTGCTTTTGCCCTTGTTCATTGTTTTTAGACGTGCTTGGAATCACTTGCTTGCTGTTCTGCGTGCTTGTTTATCTACTTGGCTATTAAAAATGATCAAATTTGGTATAACCTTCAAAATCTAGATAGTACAATTTGCAAACAATCCAAAATTGAAAACCTTAAATCTTGCAAAAATTGACGTAAAATTCTTTCTGGAGTCAAAAGTCATTTCAGGAAGTCAAAAGTCATACGAGTTTTTGTCAAGTGTCATTTCAGTATTGCCCATCTGTCGTATGATTGAGAGCCCAGTGTCATACGAGTTTTCAAACCAGCAAATTCAAGAAAGTCAAAACCCTGTTAGCAACTGTCGTACGAGTTTTGTCAACTGTCATTTCATTACTACCCAACTGTCGTACGAGTTTAGCAACTGTCATTTCATAGACTACCCAGTGTCGTACAAGTCTGTAGAGTGTCGTTTGGAAAAATTTGAGAGAGTTGTCAAAAATTGTCAAATTGCAAGATATCCAATGTTTCCAGCTTAGTTCCAGAATTTGTCAAAAATATCATTGTGTCAGGAATAGAGCAATAGCTATTGAGCATTCTACCATTTTTCGAGTTTGATCTTTTGAATCCGATCTAGTCTTCTGTTTGATCAATTTGAGTCCTTTTTATCTCGTGTCAAAACCTTGTCATAACTATCAATCTTCAATCAATCTTCAAAAATAGACTAAGTGTTGAGAACTCGTGTCCGCTATCTTTTGGGCGATCTATCCCATACATCCAGGGCACAGTTCCTTCACCCACATCTCATCAGATCTTTAAAACTATCATAATCTTGACAAGGTTGCGTCATCTAATTTTCTCGAATCAAATTGTTCTTCAGTTGTCTTTGTCCTTTTCTTTTGTTTCATTCAAAGTTAATGGTGGAGACCAGAGCTTCTTCACACAAGAAATCAGAAGAAACATCTCAGCACTTACTTTTGACCAATACCCCAGGTCCAACTCTTGAACAACTCATCAAGTCAAGTATCTACGAAGACGACGGTCTCGGTAACTTTCGATTGAAAACTGGTTACATACCTCCTCTATCAACTCACAGAGGTAATCAGCAAACTCCTCCTCAATCTATTCGAGGGAGCCCAAAAACTCCTTTCATGTCTCAAGTAGGGAAGAACCATGGTTCTCTAGGAGGAGGGTCCCAAGGACACCATTCTCAACATAATGCCAACCAAGAACCTACCCCCTCTGAAATCCATCGATGTCAAAATGATGATGAATTCAAGAGAATGATGAGGCATTTCTTGAAAGTGGATAGAGAGGCATACTTTTTACAATTATCCCAGGAAGGGGCTAAGCTTCCTCCCAACTTTAACGTTGATGATATAATCACACATGAGGAAGAAACTCCACTCATAGCTATGACAAAATAGATGCATGCTATACAAGTCAAATTTAACAATCTTAAGAAGGAGAAGGAACCCAAGGAGTTCTCCATGGAGGCCCTATGTCCTTTCCCCTTTGACAAAGACTTGTATATGCCTCCATTCCCAAAAAGAGTAGAGATACCAAAGTACGACAAATATGATGGACACTCTGATCCTCAAGATCATGTCAGAGAGTTCTGTACGCAATCCATGGAATTCATGCATGAACCGACTTATCTAATGCATCTTTTTCCTAGATCCTTGGGAGGAGCATCCATTCAGTGGTTTTCAAGATTACCTTCTACGATCAAAACTTTTGAGGAATTGATTAAATTGTTTTATCAACAATATTCCTACAATATTCAACATCCGTTCACCATGATCGATATCTGTAACCTCAAGCAATATCCAGGGGAATCATTCCTAGCTTTTCTCAAGAGGTGGTGAAAGAAGTTTTCTCTATATGCTAGACAAATTCCCGAAATGGAGGAACTTGAAATCTTTATCAATAACCTTGTTCCAGAGCTCAATTATCCATTACAAATGCAAGATCATGTATCTTTTGATAAAATGGTGGATAATGCAATCAAGATTGAGAAAGTACTTGTCAATAAAGGAGAAATCACACTTCAAAAGGACAAGTCTAAATCTGGATCTAGCTCAAAAGATAAAAACAAGAGCTGGAATAGAAACAAAGGTATCGTCTCTGATGGTGTTGTTGACACTATCCGCACCCCATCAAAGGCACCGGCCTACAATCTCACCCTTGCCACCAAAGCCATTGAAGCTTTAGAGCAAAAATCTATTGAACCATCTCCAAAGAAGCCATTCAAACGATGGGATAATAAATGAAAGTTTACTCCCCTGGGAGAATCTTTGGAATCTGCCCTGAGAACCCTGATAGCTAATAACATGATCTCTTTACCACCAATTCGAAACCCTAATCTGGATCCAAAACCATATTGGTGGAAAGATAATGAATTATATGCTTTCCATCAGACTAAAGGCCACAGAACTAATGGATGCTTCCACTTGAAGCATACCATTCAAGACTTGATAGATCAAGGAGACATCACAATCGATAATCCTACCAGCAATAATGATCACACAGCATTTACAGAACCATTTCCACAACATGGCAAGGGAGTTTCCACTTCTCAGCCTAACATGGGGGCAAAAGTCAACTATGCCTACCCTGGAAACAATGCTGTCATCAATATGGTTGAACCATGTCTCTCTGAGAGCTACAATGTCATCATGATTGTACAAAGAGATAGAAATCATTCCTCAGCTAATGTGATTACTAGATCAAAAGCTCAGGCCCATCTAAAAGGACAAACACCAAGTTCATCTAATGTCCCTAAGATACCTTTCAATCTCACATCTGCTTCTAGACAGAAGGCTGCCTTAAAATCTTCCAATCCAAAGGATACAAGACCTACATCTTACAGCATCGTCCAACAACTCCAGCATACCAATGCCAAAATCTCTATGTTTGAGTTACTTCAAATATCTCCAGCTCACAGAGATATCCTAGACAAAGCTTTGCTCGACTCTAATGTTCCTGATGATCTAGATCTAGACAGGTTCCAGACTATGGTTGGTCATCTAACGTCTCCGCAATATATCTCCTTTTCAGAGGAAGATGACAACTCCCTAAGTCACCCACATAATCAGCCCTTGCACATAGAAGTATTGATCCAGAACCGTCGAGTCAAACATGTGTTGATAGATGGGGGCGCAGGCCTCAACATTTGTTCTTACAACTTAATCACACAGTTGGGATTCTCAGAGATGGCTATTGATCCTCAAAAGAAGATCACCATACAACCCTATGATGAACAAGAAAGAGCTTCTAAAGGCACCATTGTCTTACTCATCCGAGTGGGTCCAGTCATCAAAGATACCACATGTCAGGTGCTTGATCTACCATTGGCTTACAATATCCTTCTAGGGAGACCCTGGATACATGAAATGCAAGCTATTCCTTCTACGTACCATCAATGCTTGAAATTTCCCTATGAAGGAGTGGAGGTTACTATCCCAGCATATCTAAGTACAACTTGCAATACATTGAAGGAAAGTGCCGATAAGCTTGTTCCCAATAACAGAGAATCTTCCATCAAGCAGCTAAATGTTGCTTCCACATCTAAGATGGACGACATTGCTAAAGAGATCAATATCAAAGAAAATGGGATGGGAGAATACACTATAGAGCTAGTCTTATCTCTGACATCTCTCCCTATCTCGCCCAAGTCATATGGACAATCTTTGAAGCAATCTAAATCAGAACCTAAGGAACCTATGGAAGCATACAAAAGAAATTTTGTGGCAGAGCAAGTATCCAAACAAGAATTTGAAGAGGATGAAGCTGTGCTTGCATGGCTATACAAAGAGGATTCTGAATCTAAAATTGTTCAACCTAGTGAATCTATAGCACCTACAATCCCTTCTAATTCATATGGTCCAGGGAACAAATTGATAGCCAAGATGGGATATTTCGGTCAAGGACCTCTAGGAATCAGAGGAAAGGGTCTTGTGACACCCATTTCACATATTGGTAGAGCCAACAAAGATACTGGTGGCTTAGGGTTTAAGAAGAAACCCTATCATCTCAAAGGTGGTTGTTCTCATGTCATAGAACAAATTGCACCAGGAGAATCCCTTCTTAAGAAAGAAGAAACATAACCCTCTGATGATGATTCAGATAGCTCTGAACTCATCCCCTATGAAAAATTGCCTAAAGAGATCAAAGATCTTCTTGATGATAAAGATGATCCTATCAAAAGAATTAATGTAGTAGAAACACAAGAACCTATTGTAGCAGAAGAGATGGTTGCACCACAAGAACCAACTAATCTCGAAGGCAATCAAACTGATCAAGAAGAAGGGGATAGTTATTCTGACACTGATTCCCATGAATATGAATTCAAGTCAGAGATTGAGGGTAATCCTTCTTGGGGTATTCATCCTGATTTCACACATTTTCTAAGATTTCCTAGAGATCCTGAATCAGAAGCTGAGTCAAATGACTATGAATGGGGTGCCATTCCAGAAGAAGATGAGCTTATAATAGAGAAATATATTGATGTTATTCACCAATGTGTATCTCAACCCAACGTAGGTCTAGAGCGAAACAATGAACCTAACATGTCTGATCCACCTATGGCTGAAGAGGACTCCCATGATGATGTTGAGCCTATTCACGAATTAAACATTTTGAGCTGTAATATCACCTTTGAACTTGAGTGTCGGGTTAGGACCAATGATAACATATCCATGACTGTGAACACCATATCCCAAGCCTTTCCCG
Organism: Chamaecyparis obtusa; assembly: GCA_027943335.1. Classification (NCBI taxonomy): domain Eukaryota; kingdom Viridiplantae; phylum Streptophyta; class Pinopsida; order Cupressales; family Cupressaceae; genus Chamaecyparis; species Chamaecyparis obtusa. The sequence continues at coordinate 31,476 of BSBK01013632.1, read as the reverse complement.
CTTTGACTATCCAACGCCCTGATCTTATCAACCAAACTTCCACAAACCCAAACCATGGTATTTATACCTTCCCGAATGACTATGCCCTTGCCTGCTACCTCAATGCAGTTGAGCCTATGAGTACTTCCATCAGTGAACCGAGCATCAGCATGACCGAGTCAGACATCAAATATCTTAGTCAGAAAAACAAGAGTAAAAAGAAAAAGAAAAAGAGTTCTAAGGGTGAAAACCACTTTGTGGCAGTCTCAGAACCGACAAAAGTAAAAAGAAAAGATGTATCTGAAGGTGAAAACCTCTTTGAGGTGCCTAAGGATGAGATATTTGATGTCCTTCTGAGTCATTTACAGGATAGATCTCCAGTTTTGATTGAGCCCACTCAATCCATCAATTTGGGTACAACAGAAGAACCACAATTGGTACATGTAGCACAATCTCTATCAGAAGAAGAGAAACATAAATTTACTACATTCTTGATAGAAAAAAAGATCAATTTTGCATGGAAATATTCAGATATGCCAGGATTGGATCCCAATCTCATTATGCACCATCTATCCATTGCTCCTAGAGTAAAACCAATCAAGCAAAAATTGTGAAAGATGCATCCTCATGTTGCACTCTTAGTCAAAGCAGAACTAGAAAAACTCCTAAAAGCTGGATTCATCCGTGTCATAGACTATGCTGAGTGGATCTCTAACATTTTACCTATTTCAAAACTAGATGGTTCAATCAGAGTGTGCACGAACTTTAGAGATGTCAATAGGGCATGCCCTAAGGATGATTTTCCACTGCCTAACATTGATATGATAGTGGACATGACTGTGGGCTATGAAATGTATTCCTTAATGGATGGCTTTTCTAGGTACAACCAAATCAAGATTCCTCCAGAAGATCAAGAGAAAACAGCTTTCACATGTGCGTGGGGAACCTTCTATTAGAATGTTATGCCATTCGGACTCAAAAATGCTGGAGCTACATATCAAAGAGCAATGACATCTATTTTTCATGATATGATGCATAGAACAATTAAGGATTATGTGGATGATACCTTGGTGAAATCCATGATTAGAACTAAACATCTAACAGACTTGAGCATGATCCTCGACAGAATGGAAAAATTTAGTCTTCGACTAAATCCTAAAAAGTGTGCTTTTGGAGTCACTTCTGGAAAGCTCCTAAGATACATCGTCTCCAAGAAAGGCATTGAAGTTGATCCGGCTAAAGTCAAGGCTATCATAGAGATGCAACCTCCCACAAATATCAGTCAAATGAGGACGTTGCAAGGTAGGGTTCAATCTATCAGAAGATTCATATCATAGCTAGCGGACATATCACAGCCTTTTACAAAAACATTACATAAAGGTGTGACCTTTGCATGGAATGAAGAATGCGAGAACAACTTTAAACATATCAAGAAGTATCTATCAAATCCACCTATCTTAATGCCTCCTATTCATGGGAAGCCATTAATATTATATGTCTCTGCAACAGATACATCACTGGGGGCATTGCTAGCACAGCATGATGAGAACAAAAAGGAAAGAGCCATCTACTATATAAGCAGAACATTGGTGGCGTATGAAAAGAACTATTCTATGATTGAGAAAGCTTGTCTCGCTGTGATCTTTGCATCATAGAAACTGAGACATTACATGTTAGCTCATACCACTCATTTGGTAGCTAAGATTGATCCACTGAAGTACCTACTAAGCAAAGCTGCCCTCACCGGTAGACTAGCTAAATGGGTCATGCTTCTAAGCAAATTTGACATTGAATATGTTGAAAGAAAAGCTATAAAAGGCCAAGTTATTGATGATCAACTAGCAGATGCACCCATGTTTGATGATACACCCATGCAAATGGAATTTCCCGATTCCTCTATCATGCACCTCTCTTCTAGAGCATGGCGGTTATTCTTTGATGGCTCCTACACACAGAATGGATCTGGAGCAGGCATATTGTTCATCACTCCTCAAGGATACTCGATACCCAAAGCATTCAGACTAAAGTTTCCTTGCACAAACAATATTGTTGAATATGAGGCACTTCTCAATGGTATGAAAATGGCAATACAGTGGAGAGTTACAGAGATGCACATCCATGGAGACTCACAATTGGTTATCCATCAAGTCAATGATGTGTACCAAACCAAAGATGAAAAGCTCATTCCTTACAAGAGAATGGTAGATGATTTAAAGAAATACTTCATCTCTATCACATTTGAGCAAATACCAAGAATGGAGAAAAAGGTTGCCGATGCAATGGCGACACTATCTACTCTCTTACAGCAGCCCGAACATGAGCTACGCTACGAGTTCCTAGTGGAAGCCCTATCCTATCCTGCATATGACTCCCCTGAAACCTGCATGATCTGCACCATTGTAGGTTATGATTCATCCCGCTACAAAAATTTGTTCTCCTATCTCCACGACCAAATCATCCCTGAGTCCTTTAACCATTTTGAGAAATGAAACCTTATCCGATCCGCATCCCGATATGTCATCATTGGTAATGATCTGTACAAACGAGGTCTAGATGGTACACTGCTTAGATGTTTAGAACGGGAAGAGTCTCAATGTGCATTAGAGGAAGTTCACGAGGGTATATGTGGGTCACACTCAAATGGTTTAACATTAGCTTGAAAACTTATTAGGGCTGGGTACTATTGGCCTGAAATGGAGAAAGAGGCTATTAAATTTGCTAAAAACTGTCAACAGTGTCAAGTACATGGCAACTTGATTCATGCTCCCAGGAGAGATCTGATTCTCTTTACTACACAATGGCCTTTTCAACAATGGGCATTTGATCTCATAGGTGCTATCCATCCACACTCTTCTAATGGACATACCCATATAATCACAGTTACAGATTATTTTACAAAATGGGTAGAAGCAGTTCCTCTAACACAAGCAACAGGGAAACAGATCTCTATGTTCATCCTGAACTACATCATTTGCAGATATGGGATCCCTCATTCCATAGTCACAGACAATGGGGGACAATTCAAAAACAAGGACCTAGATGACTTATGTGCCAAATTCAAGATTACTCAACATTGGTCATCTATCTACTATCCTCAAGGGAATGGATAAGCTGAAGCTTCAAACAAAAATCTCTTGAAAATCTTGCACAGAACAGTGAATAAAACAGGTAGAAACTGGCATCTCATGATCAATCCAGCTCTATGGGCCTATAGAACTAGTATCAGAACACCTACAGGGGCTACACCTTTCACTTTAGTTTATGGGTCTGAAGCGGTACTGCCTATTGAGGTTGAAATCCCATCACTTAGAATCAGAATGCATGGACTTGTCACTGATGAAGACTACAAAGTGTCTAGGTTACAAGAACTTGAATTACTAGATGAGCGCAGACAAGCAACATATGATCATCTCAGAGTATATCAGAAGAGAATGTCTAGAGGCTACAACAAGAAAGTCCGACACAGAGAATTTCAGGTTGGTGATCTCGTCTTGAGAGAAAATCCTAAAAATCAATCCCATCGTGAATGCAAGGGGAAGTTTGAACCCAACTGGCTGGGTCCCTTTGTTATCACTACTACTTTTGGCTCTGGTGCCTATCAACTCTCAACGACTGAAGGAGAACAGCTTCGAGAACCAATCAACATTCTCCATCTGAAGAAATTTTACGCCTAAGGCATTCAGTGCTTGGTAAAATGTCCTGAAAAAAATCTTAAAAATTAGAAAAAGTCCTGAAAAAATGAACATCTTGGTGAAAACCTAGCAATAGGCGCCTTGATGATTCACAAAAAAATCAAAAAAAAATCCAAAAATTCAAAAAATTTTTTTGAAAAACTGAAAAATACAAAAAAATGAAAAAGAAGAAAAAGTGCCTTGGTGAAAACCTGGAAACAGGCGCCTTGGTAGCAAAAATAGAATCTCTGCCAAGATGGTGAAAACCCGGCAAACGGGTGCCACTTGTTCCAAATTCTCCATCTATCAGTGCAATCTTGGTCTTTCCTAGCTTTTAGTCTTGCTTTAGTTTGTACATATCTCCCGGTTTGTTTCTGCATTTCTAGTTTTCAATAAGTCAGTTTGTACACCAATCAGCTCAAGCATCTGTATCCTATCAATATTTAACACTTGGGGGAAATCAATGTCATATCCTATGGTCTCCAATGTATCTTAGACGTATCCTATCTAGTCAGAGTCCTTTGAAGCTTCAAGTTGAGTCTGTTTGTCTGTCTCGTCTCCAGAAAGGATTTTGCATCTACAACAACGCAATCAAACATCAAAACTCAACTGAAAATAATCTATGCTTTTTACATGCTTTTATCTCCTTGTATGCTTACTGATTCACATTGAGATTTTTGCATATTGTGTCCTTTCAAGCTCTTCAATGATGTCCTTTATAGGATTTAGAGAGTGATGACTGGGGGCATAATCTTTTCTTTGTTTTCTGCTCGTATGTGAAAATCTAACAACTTTGGAAATTCTGGATTGAAATGGTGTCCGACTGTAAGAGCCTCTATCTCGAATTAGATGGCCATGCGTACCTTGACCATTGATACCCAGGAAATTCAAGGAAGTTTGATCTAACTATTGTCTTTTTGAAGTGAATTCTTTCTCCTACTATGAAACGTGATCTTGCCTAAGGATGTGAACGATAAAGGGTCACTACAGGTAATTCACATTGGATTTAGAATGATCTCTTGACTGTTTGATGTGTTTGCAATGCAAGGCGTACTCAGGTCATCACGACATTTATGTTTTGATGCTTGTACAAATTGCTATATCAAAATGGACATGATATTTAGGTCATCCTGGCGTTTGTGCCTTGGTGCTTATATCTAATTCGACATTCCGAAAATAAAATCAATATTCATATATCCATGGTTGTTGACCAGTGGGTGTTGTATTGATTCTTGCATATACAAATCAATATTCATATGTCTATAGTTTCATAGCTAGTGGGCATTGTATTGATTTATCCGGTTACCTAAAAGTTCAATGATGATAACAAATCGACACATGATCAGTGACTAGGTCCTAGGTCTTAGGTTGCATTTCATCTTGCATGTCTCTTTGCATTTTGCATGTTTGCATGATCTCACAATGACTAAATGAACTTTAAAGCTTAAATGATTCTTCAATCACATCTTCCAATCTAACAAGAGCTGAACCTAACTCGAAGGTCTCTTCAGAGAATCGCAAGCAATGATCCTCCTGAGTTAACCATCTTTTTGACATAAGACTGAGTACTTGTCTTCATCAACCTGCAAAACATATCATGTATATCATTGCATTTACATATCATATCATAAACATTCATTGCATTACATTTATATCCATTGCATAAACATACATATTTCCATAATCATTACATCTGCATAACATTCATACATTTGAAAGAAAACATTGCATTGCATTGATCCATCCATACATTCTACACTACTCATAGCATTAACATCACATGATATCATCATACATAACAAAAATGACAAGTACACATGATGTCACAACCAAAAATATCGATCTCATATATATATCAAAAATCTCAAATAGTCAGGGGTGCACTACTAGCACAGGGTACAAACGAATGAGCTCCGTAGAGCTATCAGACACAACAATGTATCAGTGAGAAAGTAACAGATGAAAAGAGAAATCAACTGTCAGCATGCTCCTCTGCATCTGGTGGAGGAGGAGGTGGTGCATCTAGTATCACCTCCGCTCTCAGTGCCCTAGCTCCCTCTGATGCTGCCATGTACTGAGAATAGATGGGCACTCTCTGTGCAGCAGGGACTACTGCATAGTAAGCAGATACATAATATGAGGCCCTCGCAGTCTGATGAATCACCTCTGCCTGTAATCTCTGCATCTCTACACACTGCTCTGTACGCTTCCTATTTGCCTCTCGATGCCTCTCCTCTAATCTGGCATTCTCTATATTCAGGTCCCGGACCTGGACTGTAAGCCATCTGATAATCTCAGCTGAAGTAAGAGGAACTGCAGGCTCTGCATCAGCTGCTGGCATATCTGTGTCCTGTGCTGGCTGATCTGTACGTGAAGGAATGCTAACCCTGTGCGCCTTACAACGTCTAACCTCAGCACCCAAATCAAAGGTGTCATCCATAACTGTACCACCTGGAAACTGCTTAGCTCCTAGAACATCATCTGCAGATCCTACTCCGCCCAATGTACCACTCTCACCTCTGCTTCACCTCTGTGTCTCAGAAGATGTACCCACTATAGATGTAGAAGGACGCGGAGGCCTCGCATGTCTTGGTGCTCTCTGTGAAGGAGCCATGGCTCTCTGTCTCGGAGGAGTAGGGTGTACCACTTGTGGTCTCAGTCCTGCTCTCATAGGAGCCCCTGTAACATCCATAGCCTCCTCCATGGAGGGTATCAGCTCTGTCGGATCAAAAAATCGGTGAATCTGGTGATCAGCAAGCCATGCCACATATGCATCTGTCACACCTGCATCAACCACCTGTGGAAGGTAGTCCCAATCCCTACCAATAATCTGGCTATACTCATCAGCACATACAGTATAACTGAGTCGTGGTGCCCATCCAAGCCCTATCTCACACACAATGCGGGCATAAGCAGTATAATCCTGAGGGACATTCTGAATGCGTCCATACTGACGCCAGACTCTGGTAATCAAAAATCTCTCCAAGACGGTGGAGGTCTGTCCTATCAGTATCCTGCTCTGGAAAAAGAATGAAAACTGCTCTCTCGCAGTAGGCCAAGCCTCTATCTGTAAATATGGCCTCCAGATCACGAAGGTCATATCATCTAAACACCAGCAGAAGTACTCGGTGTGTCCCATGTGAACCTATGTGATGTAACCAGCATACGTATATATGATCAGCTCCTGTGGCTGTCACTGACTCTGAAAAACTGGCCTCAAAATTGGGATATGCTCCCAAGCCCATATCTGCAGTACCAACGCTCCTGAAGCAAATGTCTTGCAGTCCTAATACATGACCTCGTGCATCTTGGAATACAAGTGAGCCAACAGACACTGACCCCAGGCAAGCTCGGTAGGAGTAGCCATCAACAATGCTACCATAGGTGCCCATCCCATCAAGAACCCGTTCTGCTGACGGCCAGGCATAATCAACTCTCCGATCATCCCTGCAATGATACACTCTAGATGATGTGTCTAACCGTATTGCTGAACAAGTGTCTCCCAGGAGATGGCCTGTGTCAACTGGGTGTCATCACTGAATAGTCGTCTGAACGCATGCAGACCAGTGGATCCTTCGCTCACATACTCAGGCCAACGAGGACTATGAAATGGAATACGAAGGATCCTATACACATCCTCTGGTGTAACAGTGATCTCTCTGGTAGGCAGGTGGAAGGTCTGTGTCTCAGAATGGTATCGCTCTATCAGCGTAGTCAGTAGGCCATGATTTACCCTAATATCAGGTAAATGTATCAAATGCTCAAAACCACATGTAGCGAGATGAACCCTCATAGGGTCTGGCAAGGCGACACACAATCTCTGGGTGGCCGGATAAGAATGGCGAACATGTACATCGGGATATGTGACCTAAATCATAAGAACAAAGTGTTTTATTAAAAATTTAGTTCAAAATCAGGCCAAAAGTATCAGAATGACACAGTTTTGAAGTTTCAGAAGGTGGGGCAAAGTGTCCGCAATTAGGCAGAAGGATCAGAAAAGTTAGATTTTTGACCTAAAAATGAGTTTTTACCACTCTATTTTTCAAACGACATTCCAGACTAGCATCAAATGTCGTACGACATTCCACAACATACCAAACGACAATGCATAGTCATACGACACTTCACCCAGATTCATACGAGTTTAGAGGGACCCGATGAAATGTCGTACGACACAAGGGTCTCTCTCATACGACACTTGGGTGTGGTTGAAACGATAATATAAATTCAAATGAAATGTTGTACGAATCTGGACTGGGACTCGTACGAGTTTCTACACATGCAAAATTTAAAAGCTAAAAACGCGTATGGAAAAATTTTTAAATGCTATAAATCATGAAAAACATGCATTTTCAGGGGGGAACAGAGGTCCACCTACCAGATGTCCATACTATCGAGGTCTGTCATGTCTTCGGCTGCGCTCAAAACAGTGCGAACTCACAGGTACCTTTAGTTCTCACTGGTCTGCCATTTTTCTCGCTCAGAGGGCTCCATAGAATCTCTAAAGTCAAAGGGGTGAAATGAATTGAAAATGACCCTTCCAGCCTTTATATAGCTTTTGACCTAATTTTTAAAAGTGCTCTATTTTCCATGAAAATTGCACCCCTGGCTAATTTCGACGTTCTGAATCCATTTTCGGGATCAAAATTGAAATCTGAGATTGTTTATTATGTCAAAATTGTGATTTAAAATTTTTGGAACCAGGACGGTCTACTGCTTGCATAATCGACCTTCAATCATCACAGAAATCCAGTATTCAACTTAACTGATTATCTTTCCTCAAACTATCGACATTTCAACTTGGTCAACCATGGTCAACTCATGGTCAAATCTAGTCCAATTCGGTCTCCAGGACCTCCAAACAATGTAGAATGTGTTCTTGGATGTGTTTAACCACTTCTCAAATCAATTAACATGCTTCTAAACTATCAACGCTGACTTTTCTTGTCAGATTTCAATTTTAATCCCGAAGGGGGCATGGTATTGCACATCATTCAAAGTCTGTAAATCAAATTCTATCGATCAAATCTATCAATATCTTTCATCAGTGATCAAGACAAACAATCACGTCTAGTTACTAATTCATCAAAAGTCCTCATCGCTTGGGGCAAATCTATCATCACTTGGGGCATATCAGATTCATCAAGATCCATATCAATCTGGTATTCTCCTAATCTTGTAAGCTGTATCAATTTTTGCAACCATCAGATCATAGTGTTCTTTCCTTGGTTCTTCGGCAACTGAAGGGTTTGGATGTGATACCTGCTAGTTCTGCTAAGACAATCGAGTCTAGAACGGGTCACTCACTTCTTTGCAATCCTAAGGTTTGGAATCAGGTGTTTTGACACTTTTTCGCAATCATAGGTTCATCGCTGCTACAGTGAACATTATCTTTGGTCATTCAGGACCTATTATCTCCATATCAATTCAATATCAATCAACTCCTATCTCAATATCTTTCAATCGGTTTCTATCTTGAGATCGGTTTATCTTTTGAATCAGTTTCATATCTCTATCAAACACAGACTATCTTTGAACCACTGCACTTCGCACAGTAATTCAAAGAGGGGCAAAATGTAATACCCCAAAAATGGGCTATAAGTTCATTAATCTCCTACATCTTCATATCGAATGAAATCGACATCAAAGTCCTAACCTAAGGCACATCTAAACATCATCGAATCCTAATTGATTATCTTAAATTCTGCATCGGGGAATATTCCTAGTAATATTCTTAATTATCATAATTATCTTTAATTTTATAATTATTTGGCAATAAATCACATTTATCCTAAGTTTGATTAATTGAGTATTTTCATATTTAATTAATTAGATTTAATATTTGCCACTTAATTGTTTAATTAAATTTAATTCTATCTATTATTAATTGTATTATTTAATTTTGACAATAAATAAAAATTTCTATCTTTAATTGATTAAATTCTTATTTAATTAATTAAAGCATGTTGTCATTATTTAATAATATAGTTTTTAATAAAAGTTTGAATAAATAGTTAATTAACCCATAAATTAATTATTTATTTTCAAAAATCAGTTGAGTTGAGCATAAATCACTTTATTTATTTATTTAATTCTTAATTATTATGTATATTCAAAAGAAACAGTTAAACTCCAAATCAGAAAATCAATGCAAGTTATTGACTTTTTGGAACTCAACATCCTTTTGGAGTTCAAAAAGCTGATCTAAACTCTAATTTGAGTTAAAAAGTTGTTTTTGCATGTTTTTGCATGATTTTGAGAATTAACTATCTTTCATGATCAGATAACTCAAAAATCAAGCTGAGTTATTTGAGTGATTTGTGACTTTTATCCATGCACCTCCAAAGCCCTGGATTTCTATAAATTAAGGCTTCAGCTCTTCATAATTCATCTCACATTTTGCACAATCACGCTGGAGAATTGGAGGCTGAGGAATCAACTTGTGAATTCAAAGCTTTGTGAGATCAATTTCAATTGCATAGCTTTTATATCTTAGCATAGAATTTCATAGTTTTCATATCATTGTTAGAATCTTCATTGTTAGATTATTTAGCATCCATAGCATATCAGTTTATCATTCTTATTGCATAGAAAATATCAAAAATATAGATTAATTGCATTCAATTTCATATCCATCTTTTGCATTCAAATCCTTCGTTTAGGTGTCATCTAGGTCACTGATCTCGATTACAATCTGAGAACATCAATCTCGCACCTATTAGAAGGCAGTAAATTGCTTGGTTAAATTAGATTTCAATTTTGCATGATTTTGATTATCACTAACCTCTAATGTTTTACTGAGTGTTGTGTCTACAGATCAGTTACAATTTTCACACACACAATAGGCTCCAGAGCCAAAGCATGTTGTGACCACATAGGGGCCCAACTAGGTAGGCTCAAACTTGCCTTTCTTTTCTCTGTGTGCTTGGACCTTTTGATTTTCCTTTAGGACCATGTCGCCCACTTGGAATTGTCTAGGATGGACCTTCTTATTATAACTCCTTTTGAGTCAATTTTGGTATGCAACCAGGTGATCATATGCTTGTTGTCTCTATTCATTGAGTAGATCCAACTGTGTGAGATGTGCCACGCGATAGTCTTCATCTGTAATATGGTTTCTCATTGAGACTCACAATGATGGGAGCTCAACCTTGATCGATAGAATGACTTCAACACCATATACAAGGGAATATGGGGTGGTGCTTATGGGAGTGTAGAAGGAATTATGATAGGCCCAGAGGGTGAGATTTATTTGGAGATGCCAATCACAACCAGAATCATTGACAACCTTCTTGAGGATTTTTAGCATTGTTTTGTTGGTTGCCTCAGCTTGGCCATTTCCTTGAGGGAAATATAGACTGGAGAAATGGTGATGGATGTGGAATCTAGCACACAGATCATCCACATGCTAATTTTTAAAAGGTGTGTCGTGGTCTATGAAGATGGTAGATGGTATGCCGAAGTGGCAAATGATATGGTAAAGGATGAACTTGGATATTTGGATGCCAGTAGTGAGGGTGAACGAAATCACTTCAACCCATTTTATGAAGTACTTTGTGGCTGTTATTATGTACTTATGTCCATCTTAGGAGAGGGGAGTGATTAAGCCAATGAGGTCAAAGCCCCAACATGAAAACAACCAAGGTGGCGCAATGGGCTGCAAGTTTTGTGCTGGTGCATGAATCAGATTTGCATGCTGCTGACATGGCAGACATTTCCTGATGAATTGGCAAGCATCATGTTCCATGGTTAGCCAATAATACCCAACTTGAAGCAACTATTTTTCTAGAACCATGCCACTTGTGTGTGCACCGCAAATCTAGTGTGGACCTCTTGTAAAGCCAAGATGACCTCATTTGAATATAAACACCTAGAAAGAATATTGTGATATCCTCGACGATAAAGGGTGTTTGCTACAAGAGTGTAGCGGGAAGCTCTGTGAATTAAGTTTTGGCGTTGGTTGTTGGTGAGATGGGGAGATATGATACCATTCTTTAGATATGCATGGATGTTGTGGCAGCATGGGGACTAAGGACCAACCAAGACACACACCATTTCTACATCAGTGTTCACATAAGTAGGCATGTGTAGCTACTTGACTAAGAATTCATACTAATTTGAATCACGAGGGATCTCTAATAATGATCTAATGGTTTCCATTATGTCGACTGCTTTGTTTTGAAACCTTGGTATCTGAGTGAACTATAGATTTAAGAAATGCTCTTTTAGTCTATCCACGAGTTCCTTGTAGGGTAGCAGCTTGTCATCCTTTGTCTGGAATTCATCTAGGACCTACTTGATAATTAACTACGAGTCTCCAAACACTCGCAGTTCTGCTATATTCCATTGAATGGTTGGTTTGAAACCTGAGATGAGTGCCCCATATTTTGCAATGTTATTAGTACGTGGGAATCCCAACTTGAATGATTTTGGAATGTAGTCACCTTGAGGTGTGACAAATAGGATTCCGGCCCTTGATCCATGTGATGTGTAAGATCCATCGAAGTATAACTTCCACATGGGTTGTTCTTCAATCATACATAAGTGCTCATCAGGGAATTCCATGATTAGTGGATATGCATCCACCAATGGTGCTTCTGCTAGCTGATCGACAATTACTTTCTCTTTGATTACTTTTTGATCTATGTACTGGATATCAAACTCATTGAGTAGCATAACCCATTTTTCCATACGACCTGTGAGAGTTGTTCTTGATAACAAATACTTGAGTGGGTCCACCTTTGAAATTAGCTTGATAGTGTGGTTAAGCATGTAGTGTCTAAGCTTTTAAGTGGCAAAGACCACTGCGAGGCATGCTTTCTCCATGGGTGAACAATTAAGCTCATAGCCGACAAGAGTTCAACTAATATAGTACATGGCTCTCTCTTTGTTGTCATCATCATGTTGTGCTAAAAGTGCCCCTAGTGTAGAAGTGGTCATCGAGATGTAGAGTATGAGAGGGCATCCTAAAACTAGTGGTACAAGGATTGGAGAGTTGGTGAGATATTATTTGAGCCTCTCAAAGCTTTTCTGACATATGGGATCCCATTTAAAGCTTGTGTCTTTACACAAGAGGTGTGTGAAAGGTTGGCAATTGTCTGCCAGCTAGGAAATAAATCATCGTACTGATTGGAGCTTTCCTTGTAGACTCTTGAGCTGTCTGAGTGTTTTTGGTGGAGGCATTTATATTATTTCTTTGACCTTCTTAGGGTCGATCTCTATGCCACGCTATGATACAATGAGCCCTAGAAGCTTTCCAGATGTTACACCAAAGACACATTTCTTTGCATTGAGCTTCAAGCCATAATGATGCATGCGATCAAACACACTTTCAAGAATGTCTAGGTGTTCATAGTGTGTTTTAGATTTTACAAGTATATCATCCACATAGTCTTCCAGGATCTTGTGGATCATGTCATGGAAGATTGTTGTCATTGTCCTCTGATATGTGGCTCCTGTATTCTTGAGCCCAAACAACATCATGGTGTAACAGAAGGTACCCCTTGGAGTGGTGAATGTTGTTTTGTATTGATCTTCTTCTGCTATGTGAATTTGATTGTATCCTGAGAATCCATCCATGAGTGACAAAATTTTATGGCTCGTCATTAGATCTAGGATCATGTCTATGTTGGGTAGCAGGAAATCATCCTTAGGACATGCTTTGTTCAGGTCCCTAAAATTTGTGCAAATTTTGATGTCACCTGAAGGCTTTGTAACAGGCACCATGTTGGAAATCCACTCATAGTAATCAATGGCTCTGATGATATTTGCATGGAGAAGCTTTTCTAATTTTGTTTTTACTAGTAAAGCCACTTTTGGATGCATCTTTCATAACTTATGCTTTACTGGCTTGACATTGGGGTCCACAGCTAGATGATGGACAACAAGATTAGGATCAAGTTCTGGCATGTGTGTGTATGACCATGCAAAGTTGATGGTGGCTTCATGGAGAAGTGTGGTAAAAGCCAATTCTTCACCTTCTATCAGATTGACTACAATGTAAGTGATTCTTGAACATTCTTAAGTGCCCAAGTTGATTGGCTTGGTTTCTTCTATGATGATGGGAGACTGCTTTGTTCTGTAATCTTAGATGGGAGGAAGAGGCAAGTCTTCATCTTCTAGTGCTTGAATGCCAAGTTTTCAATAGAAGATACACCCTTTATTTTTACTTTTTTGGAATCAAAATGTGCCCCAGAGGGGTTTTCACATAAGGACTCATGATTTTCTATTGCTTTTTCACTTTTGTGACTAAAGCTTGCCTCTTCCCTGAAATATCCTTTAGGGTCGAGTTTATAGATGTGAGTTGACACTGAATCCTGATCTTCTTGTTGACCTATTGCCCCCATGAATTCTAGGAGCGCTTCTATGCTTTGGAACTCATTAATGTGTGTGATGCTTGGTTGGTCCCAGTCTATGAGTTTGGGGTGGATGAGGGGAAGTTCTATGAAGTTAATGGCGAGTTGTTAGAGGACAGAAGTGCCCAAGAGGGTATCATCATCGAAGATATCATCATAGTATTTCTTTTCTTCCTCTTTAGGGATGTCTTCAATCTCTACGAGGTCATCCTGGCTATTCAAGAAGGGAACATTGGTCATGTTAGTGTCCCTAGTTACGGTATTGGGTTCTTGTATATGTAGGTGAGGGGTATTAAAGCCAAGACCTTGATGTTGTGGATTCTTGGATGTTGTGATGGGGTCTTTTCTTCCTCCTTCTTGTGGTCCTAGACCACCACCTTGATATTTCCATTGCTCAGTGGCGTACATGTGTAATTGTGGGTATTTGTCTTTGAAGTAGCCAAGAAGTTGAGTGTCAAGTGGTGGGGGATCTGTTAATCTCTATTGAGCATTTTAGGTTTTCATTAGTATCAAAGGATAGTAAACAAGTCAGTTGGTAACCAAAACTAAGACAGAGCAGTTGGTAAGGTCTTTACACCGAGCATCACATAATTAACTGAGCACCAGCGACACCGACACCAACAGTCAGTAAATGTTGAGCATCATAGTATACACTGAGCAGATTATACAGTGTTTACCAATGATCATAGAAAATGGCATAGTAATCTGAAATGGCACATTCTTCTATGCAAATAGTTACAACAGATAGTAAAATGGTTTACCAAGATTGAGGAGCATTTATTGTAAATAGATACTCATTAAATGTAATGTTTATCTTATTGTAATAGTTGATCTAGGTTATTTTGCACCATAGATCTTAGGGTTATGATTATTTTTGTTACCTAATTTTTGCTAAGGTGGCAAAATAGAACACTATATATTTTGTTTGTTCACACCATTTTATGAGGTTGGGTGAACTAATATATATGAATCACGGAGCACTTGAAGAAATTGCCTATCTTCAAGACAATCAGTTTACCGAGTAGAACAGAGCACAAAGGATATCAGATTGAGTAGAATCAGAGAAGGCTACTGAGCAGAATAGAGCAGAGAATCATCACTGATAAGGTGATATTTTGATGAGCACTTATAGATCTGTTTCCGACAATTGAGTTGTCAACTAGCAGATATTTACCTATTACTTTCTAACAATTGTGATAGAGTTATGATAAATCTCTTAACAGAGTAGACTTAACAGTCTTATGTAAATATCTTAACCAAGTACACACTTCATTAGTGTTGTTTAAATCCTATAACTAGGTAGATCTAGCTGATCTGACATGTTACTCCTAACAGGGTAAGATCACTAGAAGTGATCAAAACTTGTAGCCTTAACAGGCAAACCTTTTCTATCTGCAGTAGAGAAGAATTTGTGGGTGTCATCCCCACCGTAATTTTTACCTTCTTACAAGGGTTTTGTGTTACCAAAATACTTGTGTTATGTGATTTTCATATTGATTTTATGTTGTTTACTTTCTTAAGTTAACTAGATGATTGATTTATACAATTGTATTCAAGTTATTTTGATCGGTTATCACAGTATTCAGTTATAGATCAGAAAGGTTTTTAAAAGTAAAGTTTTGTAGGCATTGATTCACCCCTCCCCTCTCAGTACCTATCTCTCCTAATTCCAATAATTGGTTTTAGAGCATAGTTCTCTTGTTGAACAGTCTAACCACTGAAGGGTAAAGATCTAAGTCATGGAGAGATACAAACTTGACAAGACTATTGAGAATCAGAAGATACAAATACAGATGTTTATGGAACAGTATAAACAAGCCAAGGAAGAACTGGAGAAATTATTGGTTGAAAGGAAGAACCTTGCAATTCAGCTGAATGAAATTAGTTATCATGAAGAACCTATTGATGAAATATTTGATCATATTGGATCAAGCTCTAGAAGCATCTCTAACAGATCTGAAAGCATAATCTCTAATCTATCTGAAAAGAATCAACATCTATCTGAGAAAGTGAAAGCACTTCAAATTGGTCATGAATCTCAAATGGTGAGAATGGTGGAAATCATGAACAATGCTAGACAAGCTGAACAAGATCAGAATCTGGCTATTGAAGACTGAAGACTAATGACTGAACAACTTCAAGCAAAAGAAAGTGAAATCTAGAGACTCACTGATCGTCACTTCCAAGTATCAAATCAGATGATGACAGTCAATCAAGAAATGAACTGAGTAAATGGAGAATTATTAAGAAGACTTGAAGATGTTGCAATACTCAAAGAAGATAATGAAAAACTAAGAAATGAAATAAAGACACGAAAGCAAGACAATGAAATGATGAAGATAGCTGAGGACATTTCTAAAAAGATTGATGATTTCCTAACTAATCAGAGGAGATTCAGAAGTAGAACCGGTATAGGCTACATCGGTGAAGGTGAATCATCACAACAAGATGAAAAAGTCAACAATAATCAAACTCAGAAACCTAAAATGATGACATGTTACCACTGTGGAAAACCAGGACATACATCTAATGTGTGTAGAAGCAAAGCACAAGGTAAACCTCCTGTCATTCCTAAGTTCAATGGATATTGTTATTATTGTGGTAAGTTTGGATATCCAGCTTATGAATGTAGAGCTAAGAAGAATGACATTGCTAATAATACTACTAAGGAGAAAATATGCTATACTTGTAATAAGCATGGACACACTGCAAGGGACTGCAAGGTGAAAATGAAACAAGTCTGGACACCTAAAGAGAAACTACAACGAAAGCCATATCACCCAAAGAGACAAGGTAACTCATATGTTTGGGATTATAATACATGGACTAATTTTACTGTAAGTGGTTGGTATGGACATATTGCAGAAAATTGTTATAGAAAGAGTCAGATTGGACAATCAAGAAACTGGACAAATGCAGGAATGGCATGTATGCACTGTCACAAGGTCGGTCATGTAAGCAAGAACTACAAAGACCGAGCACCTGATGAAAACCATATATTTGAAAGTGTCCATATAACATTGCAGAAATTACAAAGTTAAGGAACACAATGTGGAAGAAGGCATCTAATGAGAATGCTGAGTCAAGTAACATTGTCGGTGAAACCTCGTCCACTGGATTGGGTGACATCGGTACCTCCACTTAAGATGAAAAAGGTATGTATGGAACTGACATCTTAAATGATCACATTTTACATATAGCTCCTTATATATGATGCACAAATACCAAATCTACATGAATAAAGATGCACCATGGTTTATGTGTTATAAGTTTACAAATGTCATATAGTCGGTAAAAGAAGAAACATGAGTTGGTTACCCGTTGGTAATCACTATACAAGGTTAACTGACAATAGTGCAAACTGATGAAGAAATTGTAGACATTACCGAGCTGATAGTTGTTTTGTATTAGAAGTTAGGTCATGCATTTATTGCATCAAAGTTTGAGCAAGAATATCAAAAAATCTATAAATACCCAGAAACAGAGTTCATTGTTACATTGCGACTTCGAAGAATAGAAATTTTACAGAGAAGAGTTTGAGCTAGAGATTTTCAAAAAAGATTCCAAGCTATTATAGATCAAACCGACAACAATTCTTTGACGATAACGAGTAAGTTCATTTGCCTACCGAACAATGGTTATCTATTATTTGTTGAAACCCTAGAAACAATTTATGGCATCGACATCGACTGCAAGCAAATCGAAGAACATTGAGGAGGAAGTAGAATTAATTGTTAGGGCACATTTTGCCAAGGAGAAATTCAAACCTCATCCCAAGGTTGCAGCACAAACAGATGATATGGGCACATTTTCTAGTATTCCAGATAGGGTTTTGTTAACATAAGACGTTAGGGCCTACATTCACTACAAGATAGGTGAAGTATGTGATTTTGAAACCATTGCTGCTTATCAGCTAGTCTGTGGACTGGATGGCTAGATTAAATCTGAATACAAGAAGATTGAGGAGTCAGGGTTACAGTGTTTAACATACTTCCTACAATCCTTCCATAATGAATGGATAAGAATTGTGCTAAGCAGATTTCATGATGGAAAATTTTGGTTAGATAAACCTATTAAGGTCACTAAGAAGATTATCAGTAGGGTTACTGGGTACCCTACAACCGACAAAGCCAAAGCCTTTTGAAGTTCGTCTCATCCTGACATAGAAAAGAACACTAGAGCTCAATGGGATGGTAGGGCACTGAAGATATCAACTATCAAAGATCCAGTGGTAAAATTTGTAGCTTATGTCATCAGGTACAAGATATTCCAATCTAGCAGACCAAATAGTGTACCCTGCAGCGTCGTGGACATGGCTTACAAAATTGTGAAGAAAGATCACCAGGTTGATCTTGCCAAGCTACTACTACACTAACTGCATGACAATATGAAGACAATAAAAGAAAAGAAGTCCAATACATGTAAGTACTGATCACTGCTTGTCTATACATTTCTCTATCTACAAAAATATGTATCGGGTATCGGTAAAGTAAACTAGCAATTGGACAAACCGATAACTGCACAAATTGGTGAAATGATGAAAAGTCTAGGAAATAATCTAAATAAGGAATTCAATGCATATTTCAAGGAATTTCAAACAAAGATGCAATAAAGGAGTAGAATTCCAAAGGAATTAGTAAGTAAATTTGAAGATGATATATGCTTTGTAGTCAGCACAAACCACTCAATGATAAAGGCAGTAGAATTGAGAACAAAATGGATAGCACTGATGGGATATGAAATGAATCATGATTTCACTTTGAAATCTATCAATGCATTGTTGGCATTATCGATAGACATCACTGCCAGTAGGTTTGGTGTATATGAGGAAGCTAAGTCTAGAATCACAATGGACATAGAGATCAGAAAAATGTCTAGAAGGGTAAAGAAAATGAGAAAAGATCTCATAGCAAAATATTGAACTACATCTGACTCACCTAAGGAGTCACTTGTTGATGAGGCAACTGAAGGTCAGTTACAGTTGGCTGACAAGCCCTATGATAGCGAGGAAACTGAGTCAAACAAAGAAAAGGATCACACACTGGTTCCTCCCACCAATGATGAACAAGATATGTAGCTACCAGAACCTAAAGGAATGAAGACACGTTCGTCAACTGCTGCACAATCCACTGAGCAAGTAGAAGTAGTAAAAGTAGCAAAAAGAAGAGCAGCTACACTGACCAGGAAACATGTTAAGAGAAAGACCAAGAAAGTAGCTGAGACACCAAAGAAAAAGAGGAAATATATAAGAAATAAGGAAGATCTAGAGGATACATAAACTAAAAATGATCCTGATCAATTCAAGTTAGTTTGTAATAGGGAAAGTACTATAGAAGAAATAATTGAAGATATAATTGAAAATGGAAATCTTACATATCCAGGAATAGGCAGATTTGACAAAATGTCAATTGAGGACAAGACAAAGATAGAACATGCTATCATCCAAATGATGATTAAATTCAAGAGAGTACCAATGGAATTCACATGTCAATTGCCAGAAGAACTTGATGACCAAATAAGTGAGAGATGGGCTATTGCACTAGATACAGAGAAAAGGAAAAGAGAACGGTCACTAAGCTGTGCAACCTCACACTTTAGCTATGTTGTTGTAAGTGAATGTATGACAAAGTATCAGGCTAGATTTATAGTCAAGAATAGAGCTATGTAGATCATGGATGAGAATGTGGATGATATGGATGTCATATGTGATTCTCTATGGAAATCAATTTTGAAAGCAGAAGAGAAAGTTGAATAGGAAGCATTCCTGAAACTGTCTAAGAAGAGACACAGTTCAAAAGATAAAGGTATTTTCATTGATGATAACAAAGGTAAGAAAATAGAAGACATCGGTATATCAGTTACCGAGGTAATTGATATCACTGAACAAAAGGAAGAAATCAAAATTTCACAGGATGCACCGGATCAAGTTAAGATCCACTTGCAAAAGAAAACCAATTATGATGCACTCATTGAGGACATCACTAATGGTGATCCTGATGATGAGGATGATGAAGATGTGACAATTTCACCATACAAAGATGAAGCATTAAACACTGATAGTGTGCTCACATCTCTATCGAGTGAACTACCTATACTTGCAGAGGTAGTTGAAATAATTTCACAAGTACAACCCAATGTGTCTCATCTTGAGCCAAGTAAAGATACAACTGAGATTCAAGCACCCGAGCAATGTGCAGATATAAATGAGCCTAATAAACCAGAGGCACAGTCTACAGAAACAAAGGAACTAGAAGAAACAAAGTCAATCAAGGTGAACCCACCTGACACTACAACCGAAACTCCCACACAATCTATTGAGGAGCAGAAGAAGGATGATACAGTGTCAACTAGGAAAGATACTCCGAGAAGTGAAGAAAAATCTATTGTCATAAGTGAGAAGAAGTCACCTCTTGCCCAAAAGAAGAAGAAGAAGAAAGCCAAAGGGTCGGTCACCATTGATGAAGTTATCATTAGACCAGAATGTGACCCGAGAACCCTAAGCCCTGAGGAACTAAGTAGATATGGGGAATTATGTTCAAGGAAAGCAACACAAGAGAAGTTAAGGCAAGAACATAAATGTAAAGAAGTGTTAAATGATGTGACGGATATTCTGCAACAAATAGTACCAGAAACAAATATCGATGAGAATACTCCTATCTTAGATCAACTTGCCACACTCGTCGATAAAATCAATGCCCTTGATATAGATGCAGACAAAAGAATAGAAGAAAGGGCAGAATCAAAGATTTAGAACAAATTGGCAGAAAGGATTAGCACAGAAGTGGCACTGAACAAGGTAAAATTATCTGAGGTCATTACTAAGGTCAAATCTATCACCCAGATAATCTGTCAACTTCTAATCAAGTTGTGTACTTCAGACACCTTCACTGTAGAAGTTAGTGAAAAGATAAAAGGTTTAGAAGAAGAGATAAAGTTGAGTACACAAGTAGCTATCGCCAAGCCAACTGCTTTCTTAAAGCATATTAACTGAGTTCAGGAACTCTGGTGGCTGGTAGCAGACTTAAGGAAACAAGAAGCACACATCACCGATCAGGTTAGAGAGTTACAAAAAGAACTCACTCCTTACCTGAAAATTTTTTAAGCACACATTGTCAAAGCTGAACAACTTGTGGCAACACCAGAGATTTCGGTGTTGGATAATATCTTTGACATGCATGCACAAGTTGGTCTTGAGCATATTTCTCTTACCAACTTGAAAGAGGAATGGGACAACCTCTTAGAGTCTGTAAAGAAAACCCATCCACACATTTTTGATAAGATGTACGTATACATTATATATCTTTTTTGCATTTGGCATTATTATCAAAAAGGGGGAAACCATGTATATGCCAAATAAGTATACTTTGATATGTATATTACATACTACCGTATTACATACTACCGGGAGCATGCACCAAGGGGGAGTACTTTGTACTTAGAAATTTTTGTTGTGGATATGTATATGGCAGAGACATAATGAACATATAGAAACATTTTGTCTATATACATTCGAAGTTTTGATACTAATGCCAAAGGGGGAGATTGTTAATCTCTATTGAGCATTTTAGGTTGTCATTAGTATCAAAGGATAGTAAATAGGTCGGTCGGTAACCAGAAGTAAGACAGAGTAGTTGGTAAGGTCTTTACACTGAGCATCACACAGTTAACCGAGCACCAGCGACACTGACACCGACGGTCAGTAAACACCGAGCATCATAGTATACACCGAGCAGATTATATAATGTTTACCGATGATCATAGAAAATGACTTAGTAATCTGAAATGGCACATTCTTCTATGCAAACAGTTACAACAGATCGTAAAATGGTTTACCAAGATCGAGGAGCCTTTATTGTAAATAGATACTCATTAAATGTAATGTTTATCTTATTGTAATAGTTGATCTAGGTTATTTTGCATCGTAGATCTTAGGGTTATGATTATTTTTGTAACCTAATTTTTGCTAAGGCGGAAAAATAGAACACTGTATATTTTGTTTGTTCGCACCATTTTATGAGGTTGGGTGAACTAATATATATGAATCACAAAGCACTTGAAGAAATTGCCTATCTTCAAGACAATTAGTTTACCGAGCAGAGTAGAGCACAGAGGATATCAGATTGAGCAAAATCAGAGAAGGCTACCGAGTAGAACAAAGCAGAGAATCATCACTAATAAGGTGATATTTTGATGAGCACTTATAGATATGTTTCAGACAATTGAGTTGTCAACTAGTAGATATTTACCTATTACTTTCTAACAATTGTGATAGAGTTTTGATAAATCTCTTAACAGAGTAGACTTAACAGTCTTATGTAAATCTCTTAACCGAGTACACACTTCATTAGTGTTGTTTAAATCCTATAACTAGGTAGATCTAGCTGATTTGACATGTTACTCCTAACAGGGTAAGATCACCAGAAGTGATCAAAACTTGTAGCCTTAATAGGCAAACCTTTTCTATCTGCAGTAGTGAAGAATTTGTGGGTGTCATCCCCACCACAGTTTTTACCTTCTTACAAGGGTTTCTGCATTACCAAAATACTTGTGTTATGTGATTGTCATATTGATCTCATGTTGTTTACTTTCTTAAGTTAACTAGATGATTGAATTATACAATTGTATTCAAGTTATTTTGATCGGTTATCATAGTATTCAGTTATAGATCAGAAAGGTTTTTACAAGTAAAGTTTTGTAGGCATTGATTCACCCCTCCCCTCTCAGTACCTATCTCTCCTAATTCCAATAGGATCTTTGTACAACTACTAATTGATTTCAAGATTCATCTCTTGATTGTTTATGTTGCCATGGGAAACAAAGGTCATAGGTCCCATTTCCTTGATTTCATTATGTGCCTCAATAGGCTTGTTTTGATGATTTGGGCGCCCTTGTGTATGTGGATAAAGTGGGAGGGCCCCAACTACAAATGCATCATGTAAGCTATATCCACCATAGCCCTGATTGTTGATCTTGACGGAGGAGAGAGTGGAGGCGAGGATAGTCTCTGGATCGCTATGGGATCGTGAAGAGCTGACAACAAAAGTGCCAATATCGGTTCCAATACAATGAGTGGAATGGGGAAATGATGCTTCCATCACATGGCAGTATGCGAAGGGTTGGGGATCTACATGGATGGTAACCTTAGTGCCTTGATGCAAAAATTTGACGCACTGATGGTAAGTAGATGGTATAGCCTTGATGGAATGAATCCATGCTCGGGTGAGGAGGATGTTAAATGGTAAGTCAAGATCAACAACATGGAAAATGGTGTCTTGAGTTGTTGGGCCTATCTAGATAGGCAACATAATGGTACCTTGAGAGGTACGCTCCAAGTTGTCATATGCCTTGAAGGTGATTACCTCATGTGATATATCTTCTTTTGTGAACCCTATTTGCTGTATGAATTTGAGAGTACATAAGTTTAGGGTAGATCCATTATCTATAATGACCCTTTTTATGGCAAAGTCTTTGACCATAACTACAATGTGAAGAGGGAGATTGTGGTTAGGCTCAACAGTTGGTATGTTAGATGTTTTAAATGATAAAGCACAGGATGTAGATAGATGTCCCATAAGGTTTTCAAACTAAACGGTGTTAATATATGTGGGGACATGTCCTTCATGGAGGGCTCGGTTGAGGATTTCTTGATGGAGGGGTGAAGTGCAGAGAAGGTCGAGGATGGAGATTTGGGCTGGTGTATTCCCAAGATGTTCTATAAGGTTATACTATGCATTGTGTGCTAGTCTTGGATGTGCATCGACAACAGTTATCTGGCCTCTGCATGTGGTGACTGCACACTGACTATCGACTCCTCTAACATGGATGACATGGATGGTGGGTTCAACTTGGGTTATACATCCAATAAATTTGTCATAGTTGATATAGGCAGTGGTATAGTCTTTTTGATCAGCATGATCTCCTTGTTTTCCTTTGCCTTGGTTCTGATTAGGAGGATTGGCATTGGCTTGGTTCTTCCCAGCATTGTGTTGTGGGAACACATTTTGATAGATCTGCAAATTGGATTTAGGTGATGCTTGGGCAGGTGTGTCCACTTGGATCTCTTTTCTGTCGATGAGATCTTGGATGTAATGCTTGAGTTTCATGCACCTTAAGGTAGTGAGTCCTTTGACATGATGATAATCACAATACTTGTGATCATTGTACTAGTTAGGCTTGGGAGTTGCATCATCAAATTGTTGGGTTGGTGGGTACGTGATTAGGTTGGCCTTGGCCATTCGATGAAAAGTAACATTCAGAGGCTCACCGAGTAGTGTGAATATTCTTTTCTGATTAGGTTGGGCTCGAGGCTGATTCTGATTCGGAGTAGTAGATATGGCATTTTCTTGATTGTTCAGATTGCCTTTGTGAGCTTGATGCGCTTGTTGCTAATAATTCTGCATGGGTTGTTGGGGGATCAGAGATTGTTGTTGTTGGTATTGTTGCAGAGGTTGTTGATAGATAGGGGTTTGTTGATGTTGGTATGCAGGAGTTGGTGTGGGTCCAGCCATGATAATTTGAATATGATTGGTGTATATGGCTCCATTAGTGACAACATTTTTATTACGATTCTAGTAATGGGGTTTGTCATTGTTGGGTTTTCTTTAGGAATTGTTCTTGTAGTGCTGAATTGTACCTTCTTCAAGGAGAGATCTTTCAATACCTATCCCCTTGCTCTTGATATCCTGGTAAGTCTGAATGTAGTTCATCCTCATAAAGTGGGATAGTTTGGGATGGAGGTTATTAACGAAAATCTTGGTCAGATGCTTCTCAAGCGGTTGATATGATAACCTGGTTGTGAGATTTTGTCATCGCTGTAAGTAATCAGCTAGACTTTCTCCTTCTTTTTGTTTTGAGTTGCAAAGGTCCAACAAGGTCAACTCATTTTCAATATTGTAGGCATATTGGGCAAAAAACTTATTAGAGAGTTCGACAAAAGTTGTTATGGTTCCACAGGATATCTTGTAAAACCACTCAATGACAATTCCTCCCAAGCTCTTGGGGAATAAGTAGAATAGGTAATTATCATTATAAGCCACTTCCTGGCATGCCATATATAATTCTTTGATATGATTCATAGGGTCTCCTTTCCCTCGATATTTATCAAATTTGGGTGTCTCAAAGTTCTTGGGGAAATGAATAGTTATGATTGATTGGTCAAAGGGATAAGGGCACACCTCTTTGAACTTGAAGGTCTTGTTCTCAGTGCCAGTTTGGAGCTCCTTAAGAGAATTCTTCATATCTTCTCATTCAGTGTTGATTGGTATCGGAGCGGGTACTCCCATTTGGAAAGGGTCTAGTGGTGTTGGTGAGTAAGGGTGATTTGGATATTGTGAAGTAGGATATGGGGATTACCTAGAAAGATAGGCGGGTTGGAATGGATTTTGAGGTGATGATTGTTGGGGTTGATACTATTGTTGAGGTACGAGAGTATACTATTGTGTAGGATATGAAATGGCTTGTTGTTGGGGTACAACAGGAGTTTGTTGGTGTTGCACCGGATATGAGGAAGCTTGTTGCTATTGGAGGATGATGGTATGTTGTTGTTGTACCGGATAAGAGGAAGCTTGTTACTGTTGGGGAATGATTGGGATTTGTTGATGTGTAGGGAAGTATTGTTGCAATGGGGGAGGTTGATGGAATGATGCCGCTTGCTGATAGGGTGGTGCTTGTTGCACTTGGCTTTGTGCTTGGCTAATGTACGCTGGGTGCATTCCTGCATTGCTGAAGGGTGGAACAGATGTTGGGAAGCTTGAAGCAAAGGGTGGTTGGGAAAGGTGACTTGAGAGATGAGATGAACTCTACTGCTGAGGAGGTGGAACTTGCTGAGAAGCATTGGGCATTATAAATGGATAGCTTGCGAAGGATGAAACTAGCGACGGTTGGGATTGTTGTTGTTGCGCTACTTGGGGGAATGTGGCTTGTTGATTTGTAGACATTGATATGGGAGAGTGAGTTGGTATGCCAAAAGATTGCATTTATTCTTAGGTAAGGCCCCAACAAGAACTAGTCTGTGGTGGGAATTGTGATGCAGAGGATGCTGGAAATGCAGATGTAATGGGGGTTTGTGAAGTGAATGGTGGATTCTGGAATCCCATGGAGGGCATACCAGCTGTGAAGGTAGCTTGTTAGGTTTGTGCTTGGGTATATGCTTGTTGGGGAGTGGAAGACAATGCTTGGGTTCCCCACATGAAAGGTGATGTTGATGTTGAAGCTTGCTGAGTATTAAAGGGGAACGATTGCGTTGCCCCCGGAAAAGATGATGTTGGTGTAGAGGCTTGCTGGGAGAAAGAGGGAAACTATTATGTTTCCCATGAAAAAGATGGTATAGATGCAGATGTTGGTGGGGTGAATGGGAAGGATGATTGTGTTGGCCCTGGTAATGGTGGAAGTGAGGTAGAAGCTTGTTGGGAGAAAGGGATAAATGATTGTGTTGTTTGGCCCATGGAAGGTGGAGGAATTACTTGTGCAAAGGCTTGCGTGGGGGGGGGGTGGTGGTTGATTTTGTGGAAAGCTTTGGGTATGACTGATGGATTGTGTTGCTATGGATGATGATGGTGTGCCCATGATAAGAAATGGGGTGGATTGTGTTGCTTGTGTGGCGGGGCTTACAAAACTGCTTTGCAAAAGAGGAGGGATGGGTGAAGCTACTTGGGATGTGAGGAAAAGGGGATCAGGAGCTTGTTGGATGATGGGGGTGTAGGCCTCTGCTGGGATTTGGATGGTTTTGATGGGAATGCTAGGTCAGAGATATGGCAGAATGGGAGTATCCCTTTGTGTGAGTTTAGCCAATATGTCGTGTTGATTATGAGCAATAAGTGCATTGGCTATTTGTGCATTCCCTTGATGATTCATGAATGATTCCATAGAAAATGAAGTAGGGGGAGTGTTGGGATCATCCCATATGTTACTAGTTTGTTGGATTTGGGGATTGTAAGTTACCATCGCGCTGGTGGAGATGATGAGATTAGACAGGCTAGTGGTATGATAAGGATCCACATTCCTTCTCTTCCTAGATCTTGTCTCGATGGGCATGGAATGCAAATCTAAAGATGCAAATGCTAGGTGGATTTAAGATACTTCTTAAAAAGACTCTAAAGATGGTGGATGCAAGTCTAAGAAACTTCTAAGGATGGTGTGGATTTCTATGATTTGATGCAAGGATTTGGAATAACTGAAGGATGGCGATGACGGTGAAGGGTTGGTGGAACACTCTGATTTGGATTGAGGATGATGGAGGATTGGCAGGGTGCTTTGATTTGGATCAAGATTGGTGGAGGATTGGTGGGATGATGGTGAAGATTACTAAGTGTCAACAAATGAGCTGTTGCTTCCTCATGTAGGATCAATGAGGATTTTCAACCTAAGAGACTAATGATCTTCAGTCAACTAGATTCTTATCAATGTAAGCCAATCTCTTGCTCGAGATGATGAGGCTTACAAGGATGAGTTGGATTCCTTTAGACAATGCTCTGTCAAAGGGGGAGATTTCTGATTTGGGATAAGGATTTGAAGCAACTCAAGATTTAGGACATGAAGCAGATGGCTTTGGATTACTTGGATTTAGATTCTAACTTGGATGATGGATGCTGCTTTGGGATCAAGGATTGGGATCTCTGATTGTGGATTTCTTATGGAAGGATGGTGAAGGATGATGGCATGATGCTATGAATCTATTTAGAATGACTTGGATGCAGTTGAAAATGATGACCTATGATGCAACTAGGAGGATGGCAAAGAATGCAATGATGCAACTAAGGATTGGTTTAAATGCAACTAGGGATGAGTGGTGATGCAAAGATGAAACTAGGATGAACTAGGATGAAGGATTGCCAAGATAGGACTAGTGGGATTCTGAAGGAACAACATATATGTGATGGGCCTAGCTAGTCTTCTCTCTCTAGATTGACATAGGGATGGTTAACACAAAATTGGTAAGCAAACTACTTCACTCTGGCATTGTACTCGATGTTTTCCAATCTCTCTTGATTCTTCTCTTCTGCTTGAATCGCTTGAAGGGAATGTTGGTGATTTTCTAGATTTCTCTCTGCAAATTTGTTCTCTTGATAAACTGGGGATTTGGGAAGCTTTTCTTTCTTGTGTTTGAGAAAATCAGACATAGCTTGGCGATTTTGGCAATTTGTTTTTTTGAAGCAAGGCTTCTGATGTCTAACTTTTGATGTCTCTTTTGGCAAAGGAATAACTTGACAATAGACATTCTGAAAATAATCTCGACAAGGGACAAAGCAACCTTGCAGGATACAAGCAATGATTTAGACCATGAAATCTGATAAAGCTTTTGAAAAGTGTATGTTATGACAAGTGTTGTCACTAAGATTTGCACTTCACAATCATTTCAAATAGAACTACCTAAGGACAAGGTGAGTATCAAAATCTTTGCCCACAACTTGATACCCCAAAAGAGGGATACATATGGTGAGTGTCTTAAGGTGATCCGGGAAACCACTTGGATCGATCCTTGCACAAAGATTGTGATACCTTTGGAGTTTAGATCGAGTAGCTTCTATTTATCAAGTTTGTAATTATTCCATGGAGTCCTCCCAATCGGTTTGTATGCACATGACTCACTTAAGAGCCTAGTTGACCATGTTGAAATAGTATGGATTATTCACCTACCTTGGGGTACCACCAACACGCATTGTTCGAGCTTGAGGGGATGTAAGCAAGAGTTTGTTCAGTGTTTTATTTCTATACCAGTCGGGGAAGATACCAGTTTGAGGTCATTCTTTGGAGAGGAAGCACTTTTCTCCCCAGACATGCATCTCTAAAAGTAAAACAAATGAACTTGTCTGAGTTCAAGTGTTTTACGTTACTTATTTTAACAAGGATTATGCTGAAAAATGGGAAACTCCTAGATGCACATCATGAAGATTTCTTTTTCCCCAAATTGATTAAGTGTGTTTGAATTTGAAACTTTTGAAGACACAAATGTTTAAGATTTTTTATTTTCTCTTTCCCTTTCAAAAAGAAAAGCTTTCAAATGATTTGCAAAGTTCTTTGATTTTGGGCATTCAAGATTGAGATTTTTGTGTTGTTTTTAAGAACTTTGAAATGAACTTTGAAAGAAGAGAGAATAGGAATGCTTTTCATTCACTTTTTAGACCATTCAAGAGTATGTTCTTGAAAATGAAAAATGACTCTTTTAGGACTCTAAAGTTTGATTTTAGGATGCTTCCTAGGATTGATTTGAGAACCCAAAATGAAGATGATCTAATGCAATTCATGGTTCTTTTTAGGCCTCAAAATGAAGTGTTTTTATCTTTGCACGAATGCATCTAAAACCTTGATGTTGCAAGGATGCAAATGATTTGATTGATTTGGATTTGTTTGTTAAAAGATTTTGCAATTTTTAGCCTTTAATGTATTCAAGAATGATTTGGGGTTTATTTTAAGCACTAAAACTAGATGTGTAGGATTTTGTTTGGTTCATTTTTAACCAAAAAACTAGAAGTGTTTTTTGGCCCCAGATGCGATTTGGAAAATCTCGTATGCGATCTTGGATTTAAATAGGTACCCCAAATGTGATCCGGGAAATGCAATGGTCCCCATATGCGACCTGGGATGCGGGATGTGATCCTAGATTTGACTAGATGTAAGCTGAGATACAGGATGCAATCCAAAACATAGGATGTGATCATAAATTTTCCAAAAGCGATCCTCTGGCAATTTCAAATGTGTTACATGAACTTTTTACATAGAAAATCCATAGTTTTTTGTCAAAATGAGATTTTTTAGGGATTTTTTGGAAGAATGGGCTAGGATTTTGCAAGAAGAAGAAGAATGAATAGATAGAGTAGAGGAAAAATGAATTTTTAGACAAGAAAGATGATCAAACTGCCTCCTCCATCTTCAAACTCCAATCTTTGCCAAAAACTCCAAAAATCAATGAAACATTGTCAAGAGACTTGCGAAGTGGGTCCCATAGGGCATGCAAAAATGTGATTAGTGCAAAGGCTAACTTGTCTTGAAAGGTGTAGATCATTCAAAAATTAGTTATGAGCATATATCTAACATATAAAGGAAACCAAATGCAAAGGCACTCAAATAGAGCCTAAACGGGAGCACCCTGTCACCGTTTGATTTGCTCTTATTTTAGGGATGTGGGTGTGCTCTCAAATCACTTGGAGCATATCCCTAATGATGATTTAGGAGATATTGGGATTATTTAGGGACCAAAAGAACCCCATAGTAGCACAAAACTAGGTATAGAACACCCGTTTTGCCACTAAGGCCTTAAGGGTCCTAAAAACTCAAGAATGCAATCCAAGCTATGAATGATTATGCTAAGTTGATTTTAATCCAAAATAGATATGATATGATGCAAAAAAAACTATGAAGAAAAATGAATGAAACTAAGATTTATCCATTAGTTCTATGCTAAGATGAGCTATGAAAGCTTGAAAATAGATGAAATCTAACAATTAGTATGAAAGCTTTAAAGATTTAGAACTATTATAGCATTATAAATTTACTATGAAATGGAAGAGGAATTGGATATTTTCTCTTAGGAAGTGAGGGTATTTATAGGATTTGGGAAGGGCTTGGGTTAGGAGGATGAGTTAGAGTTTGGGGTAAGGTTTGGGGTATGGTAAGGTTTAGCTTGGGTTAAGGGTTGCTCACACGTGTGAGAAACACTATGGTAGTGTGCAAGGGGAACATGTGTGGAAGAAGAGACATGGGTCTCTTTATGAGGTTGTAAGAAGCCTTAAAGAGTGTGTAAGAGGCTTTAATGAGTCTATAAGGCTCATTAGGGGAAGGGTTTGACTAGAAAGTCAAGGAGACTTGGATTAGCTTAGGAAATGTAGGAAACATCTCCTAAATATGTATAGGAAGATTTATAAGGGTTTAGGAAAGCTTAGAAGATTCTAGGTTTTTGAGGCTTTAAATAAATATAAAATTTATTTAGGGAATGTGACATCATTTATTGAATATTGATTCAATAAAGAGAGGAAATTACTTAAAATTGATTTAAGTGGTTTGGGGAAAGATTCTTTAGTCAAATATGTTTAATTAAAATAAAAGAAATTAATGGCATAAAAATATATTAATTAATTAGATAATTAATTAATTAATAAATGATGATGTCATCAGGAGTTTTTAGAAAAATAAAAATACTTTTATTTTCTAATGAATTTTTGGATGTCTACAATATGTATATATAATATATATAAATATTTATATATATATAATATATATATATATATATATATATATATATACATATATTTATATATATAATATATATATATATATATATATATATTATATATATATATATATTATATATATATATATATATATATATAAATATATATATTATATCTCTATATACATAATATGTATATATATATAGATATATATACTATATATATATGTATATATATCTTTATATATATATACATATATATGTATTTAGATATATTTGTATATATATATTATATATATATATATAT
>BSBK01013631.1:82500-99070 GCA_027943335.1 Chamaecyparis obtusa | reverse complement strand
CTCTTATAGTTGATCTGATGCCTAATTCAATGGTTTCATATAGTTACATAACCATCTTACTCGAAAATGCTCCCTTGCACAAATGTTGTCAATGTTGTGAATGACAACATTGACAACTTGTTACAACCTTTGGGATTTTGGTTCAAAACTTATTGTTCAAACACCATAAGACCCTAACCATGACTTAGTTAGGCTATTTAGACCTCACATAGGCCACTTCTACACTTCTTTGCCCAATTTGACCCCTAAATGCTTCATTCCCACTTTTGCCACAATATTGGTAACTTGGGTACAAATTGGCACTTGCCTTCACAAAGGTCACACATGAGGACATCTCACAGTGATCGATTGTCCCTTGTGTAATTGCCACTTGAATGTATTGCTATTGAACCACATTAATGCTTTTCTTCTTCAACAAATGAGGACAGTCACTCTAAAGACAACATGATAATGTACACTCACTGTAAGGACAGTCACAAATGAGGACATCTCACAGTGACTGTCCCTTGTGTAATTGCCGCTTGAATGTATTGCTATTGAACCACATTAATGCTTTTCTTCTTCAACAAATGAGGACAGTCACTCTAAAGACAACATGATAATGTACACTCACTGTAAGGATAGTCACAAATGAGGACATCTCACAGTGACTGTCCCTTGTGTAATTGCTGCTTGAATTACACAAGGGACAGTCATTGTGAGATGTCCTCATTTGTGACAAGGACAGTCACACATGAGGACATCTCACAGTGATTGTCCCTTGTGTAATTTCCACTTGAATGTATTGCTATTGAACCACATTAATGCTTTTCTTCTTCAACAAATGAGGACAGTCACTCTAAAGACAACATGATAATGTACACTCACTGTAAGGACAGTCACAAATGAGGACATCTCACAGTGACTGTCCCTTGTGTAATTTCTGCTTGAATTACATAAGGGACAGTCATTGTGAGATGTCCTCATTTGTGACAAGGATAGTCACACATGAGGACATCTCACAGTGATTGTCCCTTGTGTAATTGTCACTTGAATGTATTGCTATTGAACCACATTAATGCTTTTCTTCTTCAACAAATGAGGACAGTCACTCTAAAGACAACATGATAATGTACACTCACTGTAAGGATAGTCACAAATGAGGACATCTCACAGTGACTGTCCCTTGTGTAATTGCCGCTTGAATTACACAAGGGACAGTCATTGTGAGATGTCCTCATTTGTGACAAGGACAGTCACACATGAGGACATCTCACAGTGATTGTCTGTAATGTCCCCTTTTTGGCTAACTTGGAAAATAGGAACAATTACTCCACTTCTTAGACTTACTCTATCAGATACTTACAATTAAACTAAGTAATGGAGGTTACTTAAGATATCAACCGCTATTTCAGATTCAATCACAATATGTGTGCAAGATGATATTGATACCAATATGTTTAATAGCACTGTCGGATATAATGATATGAAATATGCTATGAATATGATGTTTCCTATCACTTATAGTGATAGTATAATGATGGTATGTCTGATATAAACAATATCGATATACAATCAATAAGTATTGCTTACAGCAATGTATTTGCTGTGTCTGATATGATGATGTAATTATGCAAATGTGTAATATCGCTATGAGTGATATGTTGCTATTTCAGATTCTGAATTATATGCTTGCAACTTCAAATATTGATGTTGTTTCTGACTATCCTTTCTATCTATGCAATCATGGTGTTGTCTCTGATCTGCAATGATAAACTTGAAACCAAACTGCCAAAGGCAGATGCTCTATTGAGTATATCCAAATATGGATAAGTAAATAAAGTTCTAATGATGCCTTGAGTGACTGACGAGAATGCATTCTTATATTGTCTTTAACAAATGAAGAGATGCTATGAATGAGACGTGTCTTGTTTCTTCCTCCATGTCCCTTTGTTAATCACACCTTTCCATAATCCGACAGTTCACATAATATTATTTCATTATTTTCTGATCATAGATAACTCCCAGATTGACTCAATATCAAATCTTTTTATGAAGGTAATCTTCCCTAATTGGTAGTGCAACCAGTAGTTAACATCCATTGTGTTTGTATTAGTTTGGTCTAACTATCATTAGTATTTAGTCAATCGATATTAACTCTTGCCTTATCCCATATTGTTATGATGATATCCAATCTTTCTACTCTGATATAAGTCGATATCATTTTCTGATAATTGTCCATTTATTGGTTGATTGCTGGTAATGGAGTTTGATCTTCAAATTGACTTCCATTCCTGTTAATACTTAAGGATACATTGTACTTATTATCCATGACTGATGCCTCATTCATCAATAGCTTGTGATATAATCACTGATGCTTTTGTGTTTCTACAAGATGTGGTTTATCTCAGACAATCGATAATCTTTCAATCCTTTAGTCGATATCCTCCTATGTGGTGTCTATTGATATAGATAGTAGAATTCAATCTAGTTTATGTTATTGTCATGATAACATAGGAAGTGATGGTGCATATTTGCTAGCGGGTCTTCATGTTTGATATTGCTTTATCGGATATGCCATTGTCTAAACTTGTGCAATTAATGATTATTTATAATATATGAATGGTTATCCTTCTTGCTTATCAATACATCTTCTGAAACACATAGCGACCTATCCCTTATTCATATCATGTTGATCTTGACTTCATAGTATTTGGTTCATTAATCATCCTCTCATGGTATCGATGTGTAATGACTAGTGATTGTTGTATCACTTCTTCATTCCTCATCGTGATAGATAATGCAGATGTTTAATGTAGATGTATATCGATTACAGATATTCGATATTGCTTTAAACGTTATTATTATTATTATTATTATTAATGTTATTGTTATTATTAAATATTATAATTAATGATGTTAGTAATATTAATAATATTATAATAAATATTATTATAGTGATAACATATTGTTTTATATTGAGAGGTTTATTAATATTATTTATATATTAAAATTATTATATCAATAATTGATTTAATATTATTACTTAATATATTATTATAATATAATATATATAATTTATTAATAATTATTTATTATTAATTTATATTATAATTATAATCATAATTATATTATTTATTAATATTTTAATATTATTTAATTAACATATTACTTATTATGCTAACTATATATTATTATTATCTTTTGATAATAATTATATATTATTGTTATATACCGTTAATAATAGATTATTATATATCATCTAATCATTTTATTATTATACTAAGTTCAATATGTCACGGCTCATGACATTGTCCCTTGTGTAATTGCCACTTGAATGTATTGCTATTGAACCACATTAATGCTTTTCTTCTTCAACAAATGAGGACAGTCACTCTAAAGACAACATGATAATGTACACTCATTGTAAGGACAGTCACAAATGAGGACATCTCACAGTGACTGTCCCTTGTGTAATTGCCACTTGAATTACACAAGGGACAGTCATTGTGAGATGTCCTCATTTGTGACAAGGACAGTCACACATGAGGACATCTCACAGTGATTGTCCCTTATGTAATTGCCACTTGAATGTATTGCTATTGAACCACATTAATGCTTTTCTTCTTCAACAAATGAGGACAGTCACTCTAAAGACACCATGATAATGTACACTCACTGTAAGGACAGTCACAAATGAGGACATCTCATAGTGACTGTCCCTTGTGTAATTGCCACTTGAATGTATTGCTATTCAGCCACATTAATGCTTTTCTTCTTCAACAAATGAGGATAGTCACTCTAAGGACAACATGATAATGTACACTCACTGTAAGTGTACATTATCATGTTGTATTACAAATGGACCTTATGTTGGTCGGGATATAAGTGCAAAAAAAAAAAAGGAACGTTGTCATTTGTGTTTTCAACAGCGCCGAGAGAGATTCCCTCCGCGAAATCAAGCGGGTTATCATTTGTGTTTTGAACAAAGCGGGTTGTCATTTGTGTTTTGAACAGCACCGAGAGAGATTCCCTCCGCGAAATCAAGCGGGTTGTCATTTGTGTTTTCAACAGCGCCGAGAGAGATTCCCTCCACAAAATCACAGCTACAATTTCTGAGTACGTTGGGTTTATTTTTATTTTGTCATTATTATTTAATCTGGTATTCAGCTGTTAGAGAGCTAAAATACCCAGAAATGAGGACATATCTGTGTTGAATTTATTGTTAGCGGCTTTGGTTATTTAGAATGCTTCCCCACAATACTTAATTACACAAGGGACAGTCACTGTGAGATGTCCTCATTTGTGACAAGGACAGTCACACATGAGGACATCTCACAGTGACTGTCCCTTGTGTAATTGCCACTTGAATGTATTGCTATTCAACCACATTTATGGGCCCGTTTGGACCATGACACACAGTAGCATCTATAGAGAAGAATATCCCAGGTGTAACAAGTTGTAAGAATATACCAACAGTTCTAAGAAGTTCCCTAGCACGTAGTAGCATCTACAGAGAAGAATATACAACATGAGGGCAGCCACTGTAAAGACAACATGATAATGTACACTCATTGTATGTGTACATTATCATGTTGTCTTTACAGTGACTGACCTCATTCAAGTGGCAATTACACAAGGGACAGTCACTGTGAGATGTCCTCATTTGTGACAAGGACAGTCACACATGAGGATATCTCACAGTGACTGTCCCTTGTGTAAGCCACTTGAATGTATTGCTATTCAACCACATTTATGGGCCTGTTTGGACCATGACACATAGTAGCATCTACAGAGAAGAATATCCCAGGTGTAACAAGTTGTAAGAATATACCAACAGTTCTAAGAAGTTCCCTAGCACATAGTAGCATCTTCTAATTGTCTATACCACTTCACAAGGTATTGTTTGCACACATTGTTTTTGGTTCTTTTGATGACCCTTGTTTTGAAATTGCTACTAGGCATTGTAGCTTATATGTTTTGATTGCTGGAGAGCTTCTAAAGCTAAGCAAGAAGACCATTGCATGAGTTATAGCCGCGCGCTCAGGTTTGAAAATTGTATATTTTTTAATCTAATGTATATTTTAACTAGACTTTTAGCTTATTTTTGCTGTATATTTTAATCTAAAGGGAATCATGGATGTGAACTTGAAAGAATTTTGTACTTAGTTCTTATGGAGAGAATAGTAGTAGTTTACGGTCTAATATCAAATAGAGTTTTCCAATTACAGAAAGTTAATGAATTCTAATAGCTTATATGTTTTGATTGCTGGAGAGCTTCTAGAGCTAAGCAAGAAGACCATTGCACGAGTTATAGTCGCGCGCTCAGGTTTGAAAATTGTATATATTTTAATCTAATGTATATTTTAATCCTTTTGCCATGTCATGTAATATGTCTTGCCTTGTAGCTTATATGTTTTGAAATTGCTGTTAGGCCTTGTAGCTTATATGTTTTGATTGCTAGAGAGCTTCTAGAGCTAAGCAAGAAGACCATTGCACTAGTCGTAGCCGCGTGCTCAGGCATGAAAATTGTATATTTTTTAATCTAATGTATATTTTAAGTAGACTTTTAAAATATTAAAGGATTTAACTAGGTCTAAGAAGATTTGTGTACTTTTGACAATTTTGCTTAGTCACTGAAAGTTGTAGACCGAAGTTTTCATAGCCCAATTTTTGCTTCCTGCGAAGAACGATTATGTCAGATAATATAAGTGAAGAACAAAATAGGGAGACAATCGCTAGATTGTGGTCTAACTTGAAAAGAAAAGGTGATGGAAAATGTTATTGTCCCTACAAAATTTGTAAGGGCTTAAACCGTAGAAGATTGCTAATCAAAACAGTTAAGAGACATTGTAGGGAGAATGGTCACATTGAAGGGGGGCATGACTATCATCCACTGGTAAGTTGTTCATTATATCATTTTAACAATTTATATACATATGAAATCACTTGATGATGAGTTGAAGATCATGGTTTATTTATGTTAATCAATTTTATATAGGTTGATCTCCCCAGGGAAGTACATGATATGGAGGAACATGGGGGTGCGAATATCCAAGGTGAAGATAATGATCCCATGGAAGATGACGATCATGCGCTAGAAAACACAATTGAAGATGATGGTATAAATACATTGATCCATGACACATTTAGTCCAAGCGGATCTGATCATGATGATGATGATAGCCTTGATGTACCTCTACTTGAGAAGGCATACGAGCCCCTATACAAAGACTCCCAAACAACTCTTCTCTCTGTTGTATTGTTGTTGTTGAACTTGAAGGTTATGAATGGTTTATCCAACATAACAATGTCACGTATGTTAAGGTATGTCATATATGTCTTTATAGTTAACAAAGGGTGAATAATGTACCACTAATATTGTTTATATTAACAACTTATATTTTTTGTTGTAGATTGATAGGCGAGTTTTTGTTACCACCATCAAATATTCTACCTCGCTCATATCAAGAATTATCTGCTATTATGAAAGATATTGGAATGGAGTATCAAGCAATACATGCTTGTCCCAATGATCATATTATATATTATAAAGAACATGAATTTGCAACACAATGCCCTGTATGTCATATGAGTAGATATCGAACAGATCGAATAACAAAAAAGGTGCCTCACAAGGTTCTTCGTTACATCCCCATTATTCCACGGATGCGACAATTATTCAGGTGTACTAGCTTGGCACAATTTATGGATTACCATGCACGCAATAGAAGTCGAGATGACATTATTCGAATCCCTGCGGATGGTTCGGCATTTATGCACATAGAGGAAAAGTGGCAACACTTCAAAGAAGAACCTCGTAATCTCAGGCTTTCATTGGCAGCGGATGGTTTCAATCCATTTGGAGAGATGAGATCTGTTTACTCGGTGTGGCCTATTTTTGTTATCAACAATAACATTCCTCCGTGGATGTCAATAAAGAGGGAGCACATTATGTTGGCAATGATTGTTCCAGGTATTTTATCATTTGATAGTTATTAATTTACATGTACTTACAAATCTTACAGTAAAATGGTCACAATAATTATGTAATGTTACTGTTCATTCAAGTAGGTAAATATCAAGTTAAAGATATTAATGTATATATTGAGCCTCTTATTGATGAGTTGGTGGAGTTATGGAACGGTGTCACTATGTATGACGTGTCTAGACCAATAAGACAAAGACAATTTCAATTCCATGCAATACTTGTATGGACAATACATGATGCCCCAGGGCTAACACATTTTTG
This sequence comes from Chamaecyparis obtusa, assembly GCA_027943335.1. Taxonomy (NCBI): domain Eukaryota; kingdom Viridiplantae; phylum Streptophyta; class Pinopsida; order Cupressales; family Cupressaceae; genus Chamaecyparis; species Chamaecyparis obtusa. The sequence continues at coordinate 91,839 of BSBK01013631.1, read as the reverse complement.
TGGTATGTTATAGTGAATTCAAGTTGCGCATGATAATTCTAATTATAAAAATCAACATATTTAATAATCCAATTATATCATTATCTTGTAGGTCTTCAAACAAAGGGAAAATTTGCATGTCCAGTTTGTGGTCCAAAGATGAAATCTCGTCATTCAAAAAGTTTAGGAAAGCATGTGTTTGATGAGTACAGACACTTCCTCCATAGGAATCATAAGTATCGAAGTATGGAAAAACATCTTTTCAATGGGAAAGAAGAGACTACATCAAAGCCACGAAGAATGACACCTCGCCTATGGAAGTTGGAATATAATAGAATTAATCGTCGAGGTAATGTCGTTCCACTTAATGGTTTATGTTTGTAATTTATATATTTCTATTGTGATTTTTGTTTACTAATTATGTAATTGATGATCATGAAGGTCGTCAAGGCACTACTGACAACCTTCCAAAGGGACTAAAAAGCTATCCCAGACAATTTAGTAGGTTGCCCTACTACGAGGACCTACAAATTGTGCATTTTTTTGATCTTATGCATGTTGGAAAGAATATAACAGAGACATTGTGGAAAATACTGGATGGAAGGCGTGACAAAGAAAAAATTGTCAAAATTTGTAATGACATTCATGAATCCAATCATGCACTAAAGAATTTCATTCACTCAAATAGAAATAGAGATCAGATTAATATAAGTGCCCTTCCTTGGTTATTAACAGAGCAGCAAAGTGATGCCATAAAAGAAGTCATACGAAAAATTTGATTTCCCACAGGATTTGCTGGGAACATAAGCAATCTCATATCAAAGAAAAGTGAATTTGGGCCAGGGCTCAAAACGCATGATTGGCATACTTTCATCAAGGTAAGTTATGTTCTTCTGTATTTACAATATATTCATAAACTACGTGTACTATTCATTATGTTATGTTAGAAAATAATGAAATGATTGGTTTATAATTACTGCAGTACGTGCTACCTCTATCTCTCCCAGAGCACTTCAACAATAACATCAAACAAGTGATATATGATCTTGGAAAATACATGAGGTAAGCAGTAATATCTGTTCAATTTGTTGTATATATTTATTATATTCGCGATTTGTTTTTCTTGCTATGTAATCTATTGTATATTATTTTGTAAAGTCTCGTATTTATATATTTTTTGTGACTTGAATCTCTTAATGTAGGTGGTTGTCATTTAAAGAAATCCATAAAGAAGATATAAACTATTGGAAGAGAAGAATTCCTCATTTATTGTGTGAAATGCAAAAGTGTCTACCTCCAACTTTTTTCAATGCACAAGAACACTACCTCATACACCAAGTTGAGGAGATTGAATTGTGTGGACCTACACACACTAGGTCAATGTGGATGGTTGAGAGGCACTTGAAATCTTTGAAGTCTTTGGTTCGACAAAGAGCACATCCTGAGGGTTCTATGGTAGAGGGATACATGGTATACCAGACTATGGTGTACATTACTGAATATCTTCCTAAGTTTGCTTCAAATATCCATGTAGATCGCATTTGGGATCTCGACCCTTTTAAAAAATTCAAAGGGGAGTACTTGATGGGGAAAGGTAGATTGAGGAAAGTGACAGGTAATAAATTATAAGATGTTATTGTAATAAATTATTTCTTAATCTTCAAAATAAATCGGTTGTAAGTCGTCTATTTTTTTTTTGTACAGTTGCTCGAGAGTGGGATGCACTACATTTGTATATTGCAAACAATCTTGATTGGATGACGGTATGGATTGAACGATGTCAACATTCTGGTCACACATTAACATGGGAAGGTGTATCTTCATTGGTTAAAGAAGCTCATCGTAATGGAGATTCTAATGTTACGCAAAGGGAAATAGATTTAGCATATGGTTTAAGAGATTTCCAGGTACGTACAAAATTATTAATCACCCGTATGTTTATCAACTCACGATATAATAATTTTGACATGTTTCACATATTATTGCAGGTTAAACACCACAAGGGTATGTTCTGTAATGGTCATAAATTTCGCGTCAAAGTGTTGGATGACACGAAGAAAACTTGTGATTCTGGAATAACTGCAGTCTTTCAAGTGACTAATATTTCATCTAGAAATGACTTAGATCCTCAAGAGTCTAAAATTCAATACTATGGCATTTTGGATGATATACTTGAGTGTGACTTTAGTTCCTTCAAATTAGTACTCTTCGTTGTCAAATGGTACAGGCTACGACTTAATCCAAATGATCCTAATAGAACTGTTATTGAACATGATAATGGATTTACAATGGTTAATACAAGGTCGTTTGAGCCAGTTGGGGATGAGCCCTATGTTCTTCCAAGCCAATATGAGCAGGTATTTTACTCAGAGGTTTCACATAAACCGGGTTGGTCATTTGTTGTTAGACATGAACCGAGAGGAAGGCCGATAAAGTATAATGCGATGGAAGAAGAAGATACCGAAGAAATAGAAGATGATGTAGATGATGATCATGATTGACAATTATTGGATGATGTTCCTGAGACAAATTTTCATGAAGAAGAAGAAGAAGATGATGCTGCTACTGATGATGATGATGAAGATGATGTTGATGTTGATGATGATGATGTTGATGATGACGACAACGACGACAATGACGATGACGACGACGACGACGATGACGACGATGACGAGGATGATGATGATGATGATGATGATGATGATGATGAGGATGATGATGATGAAATTTAAAGGTATGCCATCAATCCTTAATGTATTTAATATTCATTTCTTGATAGAAATATATTTGTCTTAAATGGTTACATAGTTTATTCATTATCTATTTAAAAGCTATAAGTGTTATAATGTGTACGTTTTAATATTTTAAATTTTTATGTGATGCTTATGATGGATGTGATTATGATTATGATGTGATTATGCTCACGATAATTGAATTACATTTGCAGGAAATTGAACCCCTTTCAAGAGCATCCCGCACAGTCTCATGGATCGACAGGTATAAGTCAATACACCTTATAGAAAGTCTATTTAATACACTTATCAATAGTAAGATTGATGTCTTCTAAGATCTCTCCCATTTGCAGGTACCAGCAAATAGGTATTTGTCAGAAGTGTCTTCCTCGAGTGAGGGAAATATAGGAATAGAAGAGGAAAGTGAGACATGCAGTTTATCTAGAATAGGGAGATTAACTAGAGGTCAAAGGACTAGAAGGAAATTCAATAAACACATGAAATTTTTCCTTGCTCAAGGGGGGTCATGTTCTTATGATGATGAGATGAAAGGTGACATCGAGGTGCCCTTGAGGTACCAACATCTACAGAAACATTGGGTACCCAAGGAACTTCCTCCAATAAACACTGATTTTTGTGTTAATGAGAGGATATATCGCATAGCACCATCATCATTACATGGTTTGGGCCTATTTTCTATGGATGGCATAAAGGTGTCTTACAACAAAGTTTCTGAATTGATGGAGTATGTTGGACCATGTTACGATTACAAAAGTTGGATGCATATTGTTCAATATAAAAAAAGTATGCGTAGGTATGCACTCTCGGCAAATTATATACAACAGCAAGACAATAATCAAAGTAAAAGTGTGGCTATATACATTGATGGAAGGCCAAAAGCAACGGGGAATATTGCGGGTTTTATAAATAGTACACGACCTGGGTCAACTATAAAGCAACCCAATTGCATATTTGAGGCGCGCGAGGGAAATCGTGTATTCATCTGTGCGATAAAATCAATACGTGCAGGGGAAGAGCTGCTTATTGATTACAATTTGAACCGCATAGATACAAATGAGGCTACTATCATGGGGGTGGTACATACTATTAAACCAACACTTCTAATCAATGACTCCAACATACCATTTAGTTATTAAATTTTTGGCTAACATTTTTATACTTGATCTTTGACACAGGGGCACAATATGGAGCAACCGCCCGAAGGTGATGGTGACGATATTCCTAGCTCATCTACACATGAGCAGGTAAAACTCATTGTAATTGTGCAAACTAGATAGAAGCAAAATGTTATTTTTTTTAATGTTATTTTCTTCATTGTTTTGGAGTAATTTTGATAATACTAATACTATTGTTGTCACAGAGGGCCGGTGGTCGGAGAGAGGGAAAGCAACCTGCAGTCCCTCAGGAGTCCCCCCTTGTGGACCCTTTTTTTATTGATTTAGCAGAGACCGATGACCCGATCGGTTCCATTAAAAAGCTACTAAAGAAAATTGGGAAAGAACTTCTACGTTTGGTATCCATACATCCTCAGACTCAGGAAATAAAAGACAGGGCAGCTGAGTTGTTGCGCACTTCTAAAAACTTTAAAGTAAGTATTAATGAAATTTTTAATTATTACAAGAGTTCAATAATGGTTTTTATGTTATGCTCTTTTATGACATTAATTAAAATATGGATGCATTGTCTTTACAGAGTTATTTGCGTAATTTTGAACCCCATTCCCATGATGAGGCCGGTATTGCAAGTGGTTCAGGTAGATCACATGTTCCATTCCCCACTTGTGTTTTCCACTGAATATATATAGGAATGATCATAATCATTGACAATACATGCTCGAACAATCTTTTTTTTTAATGCTCTAACAATCTTGTCCATGCTAGTCCACGCGTTCTATATTTATGCATGCTCTAACAATTTTATTCTTCAGCTCCTTTCCATGATGATATGACAACACCGCCTCCATCCAGGATAGCCACAAATGTCTTGCCGACTGCCATGTCAACAACACACAGCCTAAATGCACCAACTGTTGCACCATCTACTGGTACACAAATCCCTCTTTTTCTCTCTTTTGTTATGTGTTTAAGTGTTATGTGTTTACGATGTAGATCCCTTGATTGTGTTTGTGCCATGGGTGCTCTGCACCAATTTATTTCCCTTGAAGTATTATTTCTTGGAGGCATTTGATAATGGTTTTCATTTTTTGCAATAGGAGATGCAACAAGTCCCGATGCAACATCATTTCCTGGATGTTCCCGTGTTCCTAGTACGAGAACGGTGAAGGATTGCATATTGATCATCAGCGACGATGAAGGCGTTCCCTTAAAAGTATCCAAACTTCCAGGTACTTTAAAGTTATTATTATTCTATAGTGATATAATAGTAATTTAGTTTTTGATCACTCTTCATCGACTAATGATCCCATGATTATTTTGTAGGGAATGATATTTTTTGGTGAAAACTTGGTGACGATTGTTTGCGGATATTCGGGCCCACCATACGTACATGGTGGAACATCATATCCTAACTAAAACCCCAAACCACTATTTTGATTTCATATCATTGCTAGAATAGTTTTCCTTTTCATCAATTTCTTGAACTATATTAAAGGTAGCTTCTCTTCATTTATGAGTCTAACATATTTTTTTTTACTTAAAAGGTGGAATAACCAAGATAAAAAGTTGAAGGATGATCTTGTACATAGTATGACCCAGCTTTTTGGACCTCGTGCATTCGAGAGAAACAAGCTCCTTGAAAGAGCTGGTTTATGTTTGAAGTATATTAGGGACCAGTACAGGAAATATTTAGAGGTTAACACAAGGCACGAGCGTCTGCCCTGTGTTCTTGAGGCTGAGTGGCAGGGTTTGATTTTGGATGGAAAGTATAAAGCCGACATGAAAAAAGGAATTACGCCAGTAGAGAGTAGAGCAAGGTATGTGATACTTTTGAGAATGTAATTATGTACTAATTAACCTCTAAATTTTTCCTGTACTGGTCTCTAACATATTTCAAACTTTTCATAGATTGCCTGACACATCAAAGGCAACAAAGGCAAGATTAGAAAAGCACGGGACACACAAGCTCAGCTCTGGTGGTTTTTCCAAACTTCAAGCACGAGTTGTAAGTATTAGTAAATGAAAACTTGTATCAATTTTTTTATATATTGCAAGGAAATTTTTTTTGATCAAACAATGCAAGTAAAATTCACCATACCAAGAAAAAATGTAGGGGTCAGAGTTCAATAGATGCCTCACAGAAGAGGACAAGAGAATTGGCTTCCAACAAGGCTATAGAGCTGTGGCTGAACGACTATGAGCTGAAATCAGTGTGCAAGGTTCAAATAATGATGCATCTGAGCCACAGGTAAATAAGCTAAATGAAATTTATTTCAAATTGAATACTTTACCAATTAGTCTATTTGATGTTAAGTTCTAATATAAAGTGAGTATATCTATTTTAAGAAAGCAATGATAACAATGTGTAGGATATTGGAATGCAGCCTGACAATCCTTCTACACAATCTATGCATAATGAAGGTTCGCATGATGTGCATCCTAGTGGTGGAGGTATACATTTGCTATTAAAATTTTTATATGTAATTACAATTGGTGTTTGGATTAATGTAACATTTTGTATAGCAACTGTAGAGGATCGAGGGGTCGGTGCTCATGAGCATGTTGAGGTTGAGTCTAGACAAAATGATGTGGCCAGATTAGGTAATTAAAGAGCGCCACAGTTATGTTCTTTAAAATAATTAAATACTTGTAACAATTATAATTAAATATTTTAAATTTAACTCTTTTATTTGTTATTGTAGAGGACCCCCCTTTGCAGCAGCATAGGAATTTGAGATCATCAAGAACAAAGAACAAAACAACTGATGAGGGGGGTATTGATGATAACACTGATGCTCCTCTTAGAGCTTACATAGAAAAAAAAATTAGAAAGAGAAAAAAGAAATGATTGTCATCTAAATACCTTAATTGATAATGACTGAATTTTATGTCTCAATGAATTTAATTATGTGCTAATGAATGTTCATGAATTATGTGTTTATTTTCATATTGATGAATGTTGCGTGTTAACGAATCTAATGTGTTAATGAATGTTATCATGTGATATTGATTGAATGTTACATTTTATTAATAATTGAAAGAATGAATGAATGTTAGATGTTAACGGGGAATGTAGAGTGATGTTAGGGGGAGGGGGGTGGGGCCAAATGAGCTTCCACCTTCACGTGGTTGGCCCTATTTAGTAGAGAATATTAAACTATATTCTCGAAACAAAGTGAAGCTCAATAAGATACTAAATGAGTCAAAATGGTTATCAAGGTCCTCTATCCATAAGATACTTGTAGTCAAAATGGTTATTAATAAGATACTTGTAGTCAAAATGGTTATCTAGGTCCTCTATCCATTCCATAAGTTCTTCACCATTCAAACTTCCTCCATAACAAGGAATGTGCTCTAGGTTAGTCATGAAGCCTAGCATGGACTCTCTGTCAGATAGAGCCACTATTTCAGAGCCTTTTCTGTGCATTTCCTTCAAGCACTGTACAGTGTACGGATGTGAAAGGGAGGCCAGACCAGTGTGGAAGTTAGAGTATTTATATCTTATGCTTTGAGAGTTTATTTGGTAGATTCAAGACACCTTATATCAAAGTTATTCCTTTTTCTTATCTGTTGTTCTGTCAAACCCTCATTTTTTGGGTTATTGCATTCAAATGGCCTTAACTTGCAAATAAACCATAGGATATCCTCTGTTCTTTGTAAAATGCAAGTTAAGGGGGTTTATTTTCATATTTTAAAAGCTTTGGAACAGGATACTAAGCCAGAGAATTTCAAGAGCAAGCCCTAGGTCAAGAATCTCAATGTTCTTGACTAGGAGTTGATGGATTATGCAAGATCAGAGGGTAGCGGCAAGTAAAGGACCTCAAACCTTATTGAATCTAGATCTTTAGAGCATGGTGGACATCTTCAAACTCTGATCTTGGTTTCATGCACCCATTTTCAATGCCTTGTTTTGGAACCCACACCCAAAGGCATGCATTAGGTCTGCGGACTCAATAAGGACATTGATATGCTGGAGTGGAGTCAGGGTCTGGGAGTTGGAGGATTGTTAGAACATCAAAAAGGGTACTCAAAAAACATATAAGTTCATAAGGTCCTTTGTCAAATTGAAGACTTATTGCTGCAGAACAGGTTTTGGAGACCTACTAGAGTCACTAGGTCTATTTGGACCCGTTTGGACCACGACACACAGTAGCATCTACAAAGAAGAAGTTTGGTATGCAATGGTCTTGAAACCTCCTGAGAAATTCTTGGTATGCATTTGTGTGGTGCAAAAGCTTCGTTGAAAGAGAAAAAGAAGAAAAGAATAGAAATGATTTTTTTTCTTTTTATGTCATATACTGTAACCAGCTACTTATAACTTGCAAAAATTATTATAACCATTTGAAATTGAAACTTAGTTTAATGTGAAACTGAGAACTGCTTTATTAGAGCTTTCTGTGATTTAGATTCAGACATCAAGAACATTGTTTGCCTAATATTGTGATTAATGTTTATTTATTAATATCTCATACTGACAAACAATTGATAATTGTAGGGAAAACTTCATTGGGGGTCTTTGAGGATCCACCAGAAGCCAAGGAGAAAATGTATTCAAATGCTAAAGATGGTGTAACAGTCCTTACAGCTGTTGAACCTTGCTGTGTAGATCATCTCCGATTCTCCAAGTTCAACAGTACTGTGGTATTCCTTTGGATACTTCTAATGGTAAATTTCAGACATCAAGTTCTTTTCGTATGAAACTACTACATTTGTAATCTGTAGTTTTAAACTTTTATTTTATAAATGTTCATCAGCTTTAGTTTGTATGCTGCCATTTCAAGTATGATTAATGAAGTTACCTTTATCACAAGATGAAAGTGAGCAGTCAGCATACTGGTACGGAGCTGGCAGCATTGATACGGTGACTAGGGCATCATTTAATGGTGGTATTGTGTTTTCCCGTATTTAGGGCATCAGCCTTTTGAAGCATTGCCTTCATCTTTCTTAAGTCTGAGTTTTAAGTTTGTTTATCTCTCTCGGCACTGTTGAAAATACAAATGACAATGTTCTTGTTTGTTTTGCCCTTATATCCCGATGTGATTTCGCGGAGGGTTACGACGCTATTGAAAACACAAATGAAAACACAAATCCCTTGTGTAATTGCCACTTGAAGGAGGACAGTCACTGTAAAGACAACATGATAATGTACACTTACAGCCCGTGTACATTATCATGTTGTCTTTAGAGTGACTATCCTCATTTGTTGAAGAAGAAAAGCATTAATGTGGCTGAATAGCAATACATTCAAGTGGCAATCACACAAGGGACAGTCACTGTGAGATGTCCTCATTTGTGACTGTCCTTACAGTGAGTGTACATTATCATGTTGTCTTTAGAGTGACTATCCTCATTTGTTGAAGAAGAAAAGCATTAATGTGGTTCAATAGCAATACATTCAAGTGGCAATTACACAAGGGACAATCGATCACTGTGAGATGTCCTCATGTGTGACTATCCTTGTCACAAATGAGGACATCTCACAATGACTGTCC
>BSBK01013631.1:0-77500 GCA_027943335.1 Chamaecyparis obtusa | reverse complement strand
ATATTACAATATACCACATATTATAATAATGTAACTTTATTGATCATATATAAATTAAAAATATATTAATAAAATAAAATTAAGATTAAGAAATAATAAAAATAAAAATAAAATTAGTATCAAAATTAATTGTAATTTATAAGTTATAATTGTTGAAATAATTATAATTAAAAATAAAAATTTTATTGTTACAACTATATTAAAATAGATCATTATAATTATGTAATTTAATCAGTAATTAAAATACATTTAATTAAAATTAAAATTATGGTTAAAAAGAATACATAATATTTTTAACATTATAATTAGGTTTCTGTTCTTAAAATTCCAACTATCATTAATGTTATCAATATGATTCTACATTACAATTTCTTAATTATTAAAAAAGTTATTACTTCTACTATAACTTTAAAAAATATAATAATTAAAAAATCAATACACTATTACTTCTCCTTTATTTCTACAATTTAACCAAAATTGAAATAAAGTACAATGTACCAAAATAAAATATATAACTCCAATCTTATAATTTCATTACACTTACAATCAATTTATTCAAACTATTGTTCTATTCTTAAGACTAAAAATATTCTATGCTTATATTATTATATTTATTACTTTTACTATAATATTAACAACAACTATTATTATATTTATTATTTTATTACAATATTCACAGCAAGTACTAGCCACTACGTGGCACTTGTTAAATGATGATTTCAAGGTTACAAATAAAATATGAATAATCATAAACAACCTTTGTATTGTAAATTTGTACATTGACAAAAAGAATAAAACACACAAGCATGAAGAAGAAAATTATATTTGTATTCAAATTAGCCAAATATAATCTAACAAAAGCAATATTCTATTAGTTATTGTTTCCCTTTGATCACATCATAGATAGATAGATAGATAGAGCTACCTCCCCCACCCTCTCCATATATGTACAAAGACTATAATTTCTTGCTAACATGTCATCTAAGTAAAGTGTGATAAAAATGGAAAGTTGAAATATAAAACAAGGTCAATACACAATGTCGATTCAACCATGAAAATTGTTTTAACGCAAAAAGGAAGCAATATCATTTATTCAATCTACACGTCAACAATGATATACAACTAAGGAACCATAAATAATGAAAATTTGACCATCAACTGATTCATGTCATGATATTATAAAAGTTATGAAACTTGTGAATAATTTACAACAGGAAGCCGACCTACATGTCATGGTTCAACAATTGCATAATATTTACAATTATGTTAATGGTACATACTGGTGATGTTGACCTACATGTCAAACATTTATCACAACATAAGAACTCATCATAACATCAAGTATGTCAAACATCTAACACATCACAGGAAACAAGTAAGAACATACCCTGAAAATTCAAATCATATACTTGAACAATCATGCCATCAAACCCATGTCCCTTGGCAAGAATCATGTCTCTGCCTCAGCCATCAGACAAGTGCCCATCCGCTATCAGGAGATGAAAGAGTGGCCTAGGCGTTTAATCCACTCAACCACAAAGTGGTTAGCTCCCTCGGGTTCTTCCTGACACAAAGAACTCACCGGTCCTACTCGAAGAGTTTAGCGATTCAAAACTGAGGGTATGATGGATCTGGTGCAGACGTGTAACCTACTACAACACATTTGTCTAATGTAACATAAACACGGATGTGGCAAGGAGATAGAACATAACCAAGCATAGAGAAAACATATGCATCTAAATATCTTTGGCCAAAGCAATAATACCAGACTTCTACTAGTAGGTGGAAAGCAAAGTACAACATTTTCATTTCCTACCCTTCCTTGATTATCCACATTCAACACCCTCCCCTTTATACATCTTTTCATAGAAAGAGACATCACTCCATTACACATAAAAGGTAACTTCAATTCAATATACCAGTCTACATATGACTAAGTTGAAACAATATCGCAGCAGTCCAACAGATAATTTACTACTAAGAAAAGTAATTCAAGCATGTTTGTCACTCTTGTAGTGATTAGGATAAATTCCTAACTTTTCCATAACCTTCAAAAAATAGTTGTTTTTGCTCTACGATTGTTTGGGAATTTTTTATACACCAACACCTTACTGGTCAAATCGTCGGGATGGCTTATGAGGATTCAAGTAGGAATAAATCTTTCAACCTTTTCACAACTGCGACCAACCACAGAACTTGGCATCACATTTTGTTCTTACTCCAAAGAAGAATTTATGCAATGGCAATAGCGATTCATAAATGCAATACATAGTATTGAATGTATTCAAGGAAAAGTTTGATGTTAAAGAAAGAACCTTACTCAAACAAACTACCCAAATAGACCGCATTACATACCCAAACAACCAAGTTCAAACAATGGGGTTTCAGAAACATGAAAGAGGTTATATTGATAGGGATACTAATGCCCAATGACATAATTGGGGAATTATATTGTGGTTTGAATACACATTCTTTGTTTGGATAGATATATCGAGCAATGCATCCCTTTATTCTTTAAAGACCATTCTAAACAAACAAAAATATATATAATTGAATCATCATTGTAAAAAAAATAAAATAGTAATAGTTCAATAGACATAACATCTTTTCCACAGAATGAATCTATGTTTACTTCAGAAAAAATACTCTCTAGAGCTAAAATAAAGACCCACAGTAATCAAGAAACTCAAGCAATAGAAAATAAACTATTTTTAAAAGATAATAGTAAGTGGAGAACCTAGAAATCAAGCATTGAGCTAGAATCCTCTTGGTTGTATGATACTCCTGCCTTCTGAAAATTTTCAAAGCTGCTAGAGATATGTTTCTGAAATCAATCCTTTTCCCCAATTCCAAAGATCGATAAGAGCATAAAAGAACCTAAAAGAAGAAGAATCTCCTAATACCATGAGTTCATTTTTTTTGTTTTTTTTTCTACTATTTCTTCCCATTTTGTTTTCAAGGATCCTTCTTCTTGTTCTTGCCCGTCGTACAAGACCCAGTTGAGCCTCTACTTAATGCCCACTACCTCCTTCAACCATTTCTTGATTTGTTTTTTTTCTACCTAAAAGCAACATTACTTCTTTTTTAAAAAATTAAAATTTTGACCATTAATATTTTTACCATGTCCAAATTATGAGCACTCTTGCATTTGTGCCTACTTTTATGTTTCACTCTAATTTTATTAATTATGATTATATACAAATTTTCCACATTTGTATATAAAATATTTGAGTAGAATCACATACAATGTTTAACATATCCTTTAAATCTAATATAATGTCAAATTTCTAATCTAACATATATATCTATTGCCTATTAATTTCCACTTTTGTTCACGTAAGGATTTTAGGAAGAGATAAAAGTACTAATTATCAAAAAGCAAGGTTTCTATGTGGTGTGTGTAGGCCAGATCATCCATACCACCACCATCAAGAAGCTAAACACTTCTACCTCAACCACTCTTCCGCCTTCATCCTGCGAAACCCAAACAACACCAGGCAATATCACTAGTCCATATAACCCATAATCAACAAATATCAATAATTTTTATAGAAATGTATATGATACTCAATCATATATGTATGCAACATTAAACTACATTCTCAATTACTGCAACTTATCACAAACACAATCATCTCTGAATATATCAACATCATGGAAGCATAATCATATCATGAAGCACGAACATTAAAATATCAAGAATAGAAACTTCATTAAAGTATAACATCAAACATTATCATGTATCAATCAAACATGGTAAAAGTGAAAACAATAACATCTTCACATAGTCGAACAATATTTTGACTAAAATTCTAACTCATAAAGTCGAACATGCATAGTCTCCATTTAGAATCCATCGACCAAGTCGATAGAGGCAAAACCAAAATGTCGAATAGGTCTAACAAAATAGGAATCACACAAAGTGGGTGATATCCTTCCCCACTAGGAAGAGACATTGTCCTGATGTTGCAAGGACACACATCCAAAAGTGATCACAACACACACAAGAATATATACAAGGCAGTGAAATTATATAAAGTGTCTAAGAAAAAAGGTGAGGAAAGGATTGATGCATGTCCTCTGCATCCTCCCATGTAGCATTGTTGATAGAGAATTGGTCCCATTGGACCTTGTACTGCAAAACTTCTCGGTCGTGTATGCGAATAGTACGTTGATCAATGAGGCAGGTAGGTTCCACCAACACTACCCCCGAATCTTGAACCTACAAGGCATGCCAATCTAAGATGTGAGATGCATCTGGATGATATGGCTTAAATAAGGAAAGATGAAAAATATTGTGGATTCAGGCTAGAGTAGGTGGTAGAGAAAGCCGATAAGCAACAAGGTTAATGAGCTCCAATACATCAAAAGGCCCCACATGTCTCGGTGCAAGTTTTGAATATTTTTCGAAGGAGATTGAACTCTTATGAGGTCGCACATGCAAAATACCTTATCCCCAACTTAGAACTATCTAAAAGTATGGTTCCGGTCTACATAAATTTTTTGTTGATCAATTGCTTCCTTCAGGCAACTACGGATCAAGGCCATCTAATCCTCCATCTCTCTCAATATCTCGGAGCCAATCACAATTTGGTCACCAATCTTGTCCCAACTAATTAGGGTAGACACTTGCGCCCATACAATGCCTCAATGGTGCCATACCTAATGAAGCATGGTATGAGTTATTGTATGCAAAATCCACCAAGGGAAGGTATTCTTCCGACTTGTATTGTTGATCTATGTAGTACATACAAAGCAAATCTTCTAGCACTTGATTAACTCTCTCTATTTTCCCATCCTTTTGAGGGTGATAGCTTATACTAAAGTTGAGATGTGTACGAGCAATGATGCATCCAAGGTGGTCCAAAACCTTTATGTCATCCAAGTGTCTCTATCAGATATAATGGTCTCTAGCACTCCATGTAACCTGAATATCTCTTGTACAAACTTTTTGGCCAAAGCCAACGATCCATCACATAAGCTCCCTGGAATAAAATGAACTACTTTAGTCAATTTGTCTACTACAAATAGAATGAAAACGTACCTCTCCCTGGTCATAGGTAATCCCTAGATAAAATCCATGGTGATGACTTGTCATTTGTATTCTGGTATGTCATGTGGATATAGCAACCTAGTCGGATGAATGTGCTCAGTCTTGACTCATTGGCACTCTAATAATTGAGCTACATAACTTGTCACATCATGTTTTAGCCCTGACCAAAAACATAATGGCCTCAAATCAGCAATCATCTTATTTACTCCTGGGTGACCTAAAAATAGAGTGCAATGTGTCTCCTCCATTATCAGTTTCCTCAATCCTGCATAGTTACGGAGGTAAATTTAGTCTTGGTATCTCATAATACCATCATTGTCAAAGCTATACCCATCAAAATGGTAGTCAAGTGGATCTCTAAGAAATTTTTTTTGACCATCTCATTATGGTCATCTCTAGGGAGGTTTTGTAACACCCGCTCTTTCAAGTGTGTCCTAGAGGTAGAAATAGCATAAATGTGTCTTAATCTGCTAAGGGAATCGACCACTCTATTCTCTTTCCCCTTGATGTATCAATACCAAAGTCATACTCACTGAGAAATTCTAGCCAATGTCTTTGTTTGGCATTGAGATTAGGTTGTGTAAAAATGTATCTTAATCCCATGTGATCCATCTTTAGTTCAAATGACTTTCCTAACATATAATGCCTCCATATCTGTAAAGCATGAACAATCACAACCAACTCAAGATCATGTGGTGCATAGTTAACCTCATTTTGCTTCAACTTTTGTGACTCATAAGCCACTACTCTGCCACCTTGCATTAATACACCACCTATACCTTCACTTGAAGCATCTGTAATAACTAAGAAGTGCCCATTTGGATCCAGAATGACTAAGATAGGAGTGGTTGTGAGATTTTGTTTTAACAACTAAAAAGCCTTCTTGCAAACATTTGTCCACTCAAATATTTTCCCTTTTCGTTGAAGGGATGTGATAGGAGCTGCAATTTTAGAGAATCCTTCCATGAATTTCCTGTAGTAACTAGCCAACCACATGAAACTTTTGATTTTTCCCACATTTTGAGGAGTTGGCCATTCAAGAATAGCTTTTATCTTTGCAAGGTTAACTGCAACTCCATTTCCAGAAATGATATGACCCAAAATAATGAATCTCCTCCTGGTATAAGGAACACTTTGAGAGTTTACCAAAAAGTTTCTGGTCTCGCAAGCGCTATAAAACTATACGAAAGTGTTTCTCATGTTCTTCCATGTTATTTGAGTAAATTAAGATGGCATCTATGAAAATCTCCACAAACTTATCCAAACAATCCCTAAAAACACTATTCATGAGATTCATGAATGTTGCAGGAGCGTTTGTTAATCCAAATGGTAGGACTACAAACTCATAGTGTATGTACCATGTTATGAAAGCAGTTTTTTCTATGCCCTCATCCTTAATCTGGAGCTGATGATATCTAGGTCTCAAGTCAAATTTAGAAAACATAGTTGCTCCCTTTAGTTGATCGAATAATTCATCTATTTGAGGAATGGGATACCTATTTTTGATGGTCACTTTGTTGAGCATCATGTAATCGATACATAATCACAAAGTACCATCCTTCTTCTTAATAAAGATTATTAGGGCTCCCCATGGTGATACACTAGGATGTATAAATCCCTTGTCTAGAAGTTCTTGAAGTTGCACCTCAAGCTCATACATCTCAGTGGTGGTCATCCTATACAAAGCCTTTGATTGTGGTTCGGTACTAGGCATTAAATCAATAGAAAATTTGAACTCCCTTCTTGGAGGTAATTCAGGTAAATCTTCCAAAAAGACATCTAGGAATTATTGCAGAATTGGATAATCATCTATCCAAGGAGTGTCTTCAAGGTTCTTGACATAAGCTACATATAACATACACCCCTTCCTTTTTTCCTTTTTGAGTTACATAGCATAAATCTATCTCAGTTTTATGGGTCACTTCACTCTCTTTATTTTTAAAGATTTCCCTACATTATTAAGACATTCAATGAGCTTATCTCTACATTTTACAATTGCCTTGTTCTCAGTAAGCCAATTGATGCCTAAGATAACATCGTAAGAACCCAAAGGTGCCACATAAAAGGTTTACTTGATTTTGAAAACTAGGAAGTTCCAACTCACTGCATGATAGACACTACTCTACTCGTCACTCTGCCATGTTTCCATACTCTACTATCCATGGGTTATCCACATATATAGCTCTAACTAGAAGTCTAGCTACTACTTTAGGATCTACAAAATATTGTGTATCCCCCATATCTATTAATAAGGAAACATCATACCCAAAAATCTTACCATTTAGTTGAATAGGGGTAGCCTGATACTCAGCATGTCTGTGATCAAAAATTTCATTAATATGATGTGGTGCATATGGCCTCTTCTCATCTCTAGAAACTATGCGTTGAGGACATCTAGTGGCATAGTGATCACCAACGCACACAAAACACCCATCTCGAGGTTTGTGTTGACCCTTTGGTTCATCCTTCCTATTCACATTCCTATTATTGTTCTTGTTATGATCTTGAAAATTCATGTTATTGTTCCTTCCCGAATTTCCCTATCCTTTACCTCTCATATTTTAGATCTACTGTTGACTACCACATTTCTATTTATTTTCTTGGTATTTTCTTTTGCATCCTTGAGAAGAGCTAGGTTTTTTTATTTGTTTTCATGATGGACAAGTTTTGTCACCTCTATTCCTGCCTAAGAGCCTTCCTAAGCATAAGATCCATAGTCTCTGCTTCATGTATCTCAACTTCTATAGCAATCTCCAAACGCAAGCCTGTAATGAATTTACGGGTTCTAAACCACTCATCCTGTTGATACTGAGGAACATATTTCAGTAAGTAGCAAAATTTATCATAATATTGAGTCACTGATAAGACTCCATGTATTAAGTTCTAAAATTTTGACACCTTTTGGTTATAGAATAGTTGTGGTCACCACCTCTGATGGAATAACTGTAAGAAATCTTCCCAAGATATCTCACCACAATGAAGTTTCTTTTCTGCCATTACATTGTCCCACTAGGTGGTTGCTTCCCCAGTCAACTGAAAATTAGCCCACATTGCCCTAGAGGTGATGAGACAATTTATAGTCTCTATTTTGTGATAATCTTTATGCTTTGTTAAAACATTTCCAATACATTCATGGACCTATAATTATGTGAACAAGTGTGATAAGTACAATTAGAACCACCAAGATTATGGGTAATTACATATGACATGTTTTGTTGAACATTATATATAAATTACAGTACTTCATATAGCTACTTTAATTTGTGTTCTAATATTTGGGTAAGAATTGACTAGTTGAATTGTATACATATCTACATGCTACTAACCTGCCAAGAAAACAAGGAATAGCGGGAGAGTGGATTGATTGCATTAAAGAAGAAATGTTGAAGTTCTAGCTACGACAGAGAAAGCCATCACAACACCAAGGATCATGCCACTACTAGAGAGGAGCCATCATTCCAGAGAATATAGGAAACAACTCTGCTATATTTCCTTAGTGCTCATTATTACGTTGAATCAGTTATCCAGAATTTATTGTACTCTATCATGGGTTGTTATATTTCCTTCTTCTATGGCGAGACTTAGTCAGAACTTACTTTCATGCTTTTAATAAGCGTCAATCCTCTATATAAAGGGATTTGATTGGTTTATTTATGTAATGAGAAAATATATACGAATGTTGTGTTTAGCATAACAGAGTTACTCTTTCTATTTTTCATGTATTGTTCCACTATTATGTAATCAATTTATGAGAATATAATGAAAGAGTGATTTTGAAGTATCTTCTATGTTAGTAGTTAGCAGAAGCCAACCAAGGGGGCCCACTTGGGAGGTGGAGTAGATTAGGGTAGAGTATAATTTCTTTCTGTATTTCCTGTGCTTTCAAGTAGAAGTTACTATTTTACTCCTGCAACATTATTACTATGAATGTTCCTTCAGCACTTGCAGAGATAGGCATAGTGAACGCTTTGAGTTGCTAAAACAAGCTTAGGTTAAGGTTACAAGCTTTCAGTAGTAATTTTATTAAGTAGTTAAGTGTGCTTACTTTCCTGCAGCAATAGTATAGGTTTCTTTCATGCATTTTATCTTCCTGCAACATAGGTAGTATGACTCTTTAAGGGGCTTAGTGCACAAACTGTGTTGTCCCATTTCAAGTTTACATCCCTGGGTTGACAATCTAAATTCATTTCATTATGGGAAAAGTAATTCTTAGTATGAATACATTATTCCTAAGAGAGACAATGGCATGATTACCATTACCTATTGTGAGACTGTTCATTTTTGGTTTCATTGCTGGGGATGGTGTCAAACTGAGAACCTTAATGAGTCATTCATTTTTAAGATAGTTTTCTATTCTTAGTCACTAGTTAGTAGTTGTGAGCTTTCTTCACAAGTTCATTAACTCACTTGCATGCATCGAAGAAGGCGAGATGTTCATGGCAGATTTCTCCCAAAAGAGCTTGTTAAATTGAAAGAAGAATTTGAAGAAATTGAGTTACCATTTGTTGACACAAGTCTTGAGTTTGTCGCATCACCTTCAACAGAAGAAGATCCTTTTGATCCATTTGACCTTCGCCCTTTTGCAGAGATATTAGCTAGTTTCCTTGATAGCTCTACTCCAGGACCAACTATTGACCAAGGCCTTTTGGTTAATAATACCTACTAGCCACGGTTTCATTACCTAGCACCTCTAGTAATGGAAGCTCCTACCTTTCAATTTCCTATTCCAAGCCTTATCAATAATCCTAATCTCAAGAACATATCTGCTTCAGCCCTTCCAAAGTTTGATGGCCTTATTACTGAGGACCCTGACACTTTTTTATTCAAATTTGATATTTTGTGTCAAATTTTTTACTATAACACTGATAGTCATAAGCTCAAGTTGTTCCTAGCAACATTGAAGGAGTTAGCTCTCAGGTGGTTTATGGGACTAGGAGAAAATGCAGTAACAAATTGGGATGGGATGGGAGATTTGTTTTTGCAAAAATATAAGGAATACTACAAAGGAGGTGATTTAAGAGGAGATGATATCTTCTAAATGTCACATAAAGAAGATGAGACCCTGGAGGACTACATATCATGCTTCTTATACAATTTGCAGAAGAATCCTCAACATGCACTGCAGGAGGATTCACAAAAGTTAATCTTTTTGAGAGGATTGAATGATAACTATCTGGAAGCGTTGGACCTTATGGTTGGAGGAGATGTTTCTCAGTCTTCTTGGGATGATCTCAAGAAGATTTATTTGAATTATTCCAAAGTAGTAGTGAAGAAGGGAAGAGGATTCCATCCAACACTTGCAAAAGGAAGTAGCTCCGGCATTTCCAAGATAGAAATCTCAAACCTGCCGTCAGACTTCAAGCAGGACATCATTAATGATGTTTCTACACACCTAGACATGATGACTGCCAAGAAGAAGCATGCAGACATGGAGGCACAACTCACTGAATACAATCCCCATTGTTGCAAGCAAAAGAAGGATTGTCAATGCAAGCTGATTGCAAACTTGGAGAATCAACACCTTCCAACTGAGTAGATAGAAGGAGAGGATGAGGAAGTATTCTTTATTGCTCAATGTCATCCATGGGCCACGAGACAAGGTATGCCTCAAGATCCTTTACAAATTTCAAATCCTTATAATAGTCAGTGGCAAAACCGAAATGTCCAAAACCCTCCTTAGTATGCTCAATCTACTTGGAATAATAACTGGCCCAACAATCAACAGAATCAGTGGTTTAATCCACAACAACCCCAATGGCCACAACCTCCAAATCAATGGCAGAAGCCACAAGGAAATTGGAAACACACTAACTAGTGGAGAGGACCTCAACAATGGCCTAATCTAAATCTTGGGTATCCACCTTTGCCACCTCTAGTGAATCCACCTACAATTATGTCACCTCTTGTAAATACAGGCCCTCAAAAGTAGACACAGTTACCTTCTTAGCCACAACTGAATCCAAATAGTCAACCACAATAGCAGCAAATGTATGTTACTAATGCTCAATAGTACCATGCTTATGCACTCAACATAGCCGATATACACCTAAGATTGGGTACTACTCTACTTGCACCTAAACCCCCTCTCATCACGGAAGTGCTAGACCTTCTTGTAGCATCAGTACCACTTCCAGAGAATACTTTATCAAATACAGTTCCCCCAGCTAATGTCTCCAATCCAGCTAATGTTCAGAAATCAGTAAAACCTTATTTTCCTTGGAGGCTTAGCCTAGACAAACCTATACCCAAAGAAGACCAATTGTTTGATATCCTTGACCAACTAAAAAGTATGCATGTCCAGATTCCTCTGTTTCAAGCCATTAAAGATGTTCCTATCTATGGAAAAGCAATTAAGGAAGCTTGTCTCAAAAAGCCTAGATGAAAGAAAAAGGATCCCAAAATAGTTCATGTTATAGGACAACTAGCTAATATTATGTTGGGAAAGCTTGTAATTCCAAAGTATTCTAATCTTGGGAGCCCAGTTGTTACTATCATCATTAATGGTCAATTTGTAAAAAATGCTTTAATAGACTTAGGTGTAGCCATTAATGTTATGACTAAGGATACCATGAATAAACTAAGTATAGAAGGATTGCGAACTACTACAACAATCTTGCAACTTGCAGATAGTTCTACTATCACCCTTGATGGGATGATCAAAGACATAATAGTTACCTTAGACTCCTGGGAATATCCTATTAGCTTGTGGTGACTAATCAGGAAAGTACTATCCAGGAAAGTACTGTACACTTTTCCTCCCGACCTCGCTAGGGTTCGGGGCCGGGCCGGGCCCCGAGCGGGGGTTTGAGGCCGACTACTTTTTAGTTATTTGGGCCGACTACTTATAACTCATTCTAACCCTAAAGCGGGAAAATATTGTATAATATGGCTTAGGGTTAGGGATTTTCATGATGTATGATTTTAGTACTTGCGGCAGAATTGGGTTGTAAGGGATTACGGATTGTAATCAGGTTGTAATCACTGGATAATAATAATATTGGACTTGCTGTTGGTGGACGTAGCCCAGGGATTGGGTGAACCATGTTAAATCTGTATGTCTTGTGTTCTATTATGTGTGGTTTATTATTTTCTGATATTAGTTATATTTGCACATAATTGTTATTTCTGCCTTGTTAATCCTAACAAGTGGTATCAGAGCGAGGTTATTTCATTCGTTCTTTCATCTATTCTCTGAAGCAGGTCTCACGAGTTAGTGGGAGAGTCTCTCGGTTAAGTGGGAGAAATGGCAGACGAGGGTAGGCTGAAGGTTGATAAGTTTAATGGGCAGAACTTCTAGTTATGGAAGATGCAAATGGAGGATTATCTCTATCAGAAGGATCTATGGCGGCCATTAGAGGGAGTAGCCAAGAAAGAGCAATCAATGTCTCAGGAAGATTGGGATATTTTGGATAGGAAGGCACTGGAGAGTATTCGTCTATGCCTGGCACAATCGGTGGCATTCAATATTACTGAAGCAAAGACAGCTAAAGATCTGACGGAAACCCTAGCAAAGTTGTATGAAAAGCCTTCATCTTCAAACAAGGTATTTCTTATGAAGCGTTTATTTAATATGAAAATGGTAGAAGGTGGATCAGTTACTGATCATTTGAATGAGTTTAATACAGTTACAAGTCAATTAACCTCAGTTAAAATTACTTTTGATGAAGAGGTTAGGGCTCTCTTGATTTTGTGTTCTTTGCCAGAAAGCTGGAAGTGCTTGGTAATGGCTGTTAGTAATTCTATTTCTGGTTCTAATACCCTAAAGTATGATGATGTTATTGGTGTTATATTGAGTGAGGAAATTCGTAGGAAAAGCTCAGGGGCATCCACATCGGGTAGTGTATTGAACACAGAAAGTAGAGGCAGAACAAGAGATAGAGGAAACAACTCTGGAAATCATGGGAAATCAAGAGGAAAATCAAAGGGAAAGAGGTCCGAATCTAAAGGGCCAAATGATTGCTGGTACTGTGGAAAACCAGGTCATAAGAAGAAAGATTATTGGTCTTGGAAGAAAGATCAAGGAGACAAAAATGATGGAAAAAAGGAGGCAAATGTGGTAAGTAACAAATCCGAGGAGGATGCTTTGCTCTTGTCCTTAGAAAGTATTGATGATTCATGGGTTTTAGATTCTGGGGCTTCATTTCATGCTACACCCCATAGAAGTTATTTTGTTGATTATGTCCAAGGGGATTTTGGGCTAGTTTATTTGGGAGATAATGAACCCTGTCAGATTGTTGGAAAGGGAAAAATTAAGATTAAGTTGCAGAATGGGAATCATTGGCTACTACAAGAGGTAAGACATGTTCCAAGGCTAAGTAGGAATTTAATTTCAGCAGGGCAACTGGGTGATGAGGGTTGCACAGTTACTTTTAATGATAAAAATTGGAAGGTTTCAAAAGGTTCCTTAGTAGTAGCAAAAGGTGTGAAAATAGGCACCTTATATCTTTGTACAGTTCATACTATTCCTTCTACTTTAATTGTTTCAGAAGATAATGAATGTTCAGGAACAATGGCTGCAGTTGAGCAGGAAGAACATCAAACTGTTGCTGTAGATTCTGACACAGCACTGTGGCACAACAGACTCGGGCACATGAGTGAAAAAGGTATGAAATTACTTCATTCAAAGAAAGTTTTACCTGGTCTGAAATGTGTCAATATGGATTTCTGTGAAAGTTGTGTTTATGGAAAACAAAAGAGAGTTAGTTTTGTGATGAGTGGGAAGGAAAAGAAAAATGAGAGATTAGAGCTTGTGCATACAGATGTATGGGGACCAACTCAGGTATCTTCCCTTGGTGGCTCTCTATATTATGTTACATTTATAGATGATGCAACAAGAAAAGTATGGATTTATTTCCTTAGATAGAAATCTGATGTATTTCAAACTTTTAAGAAATGGAAATGCTTGGTTGAGAATGAGACTGGTAAAAAGTTAAAATGTCTCAGATCTGATAATGGTGGTGAGTATTGTAGCATAGAATTTGAAGAATATTGTTCCTCTAATGGTATTCGTAGGCAGAAAACTATACCAAGGACTCCACAAGAAAATGGAGTGGCTGAACGCATGAACAGGACAATAATGGAGCGTGCAAGGAGTATGAGGTTGCATGCTAGGCTGCCTAAACATATGTGGGCAGAGGTAGTGAACACTACTATTTATTTAATCAATAGAGGCCCCTCTACTCCTTTGGACTGTGGTATTCCAGAGGAAGCATGGAGTGGTAAGAAGGTGAGTTATTCTTTTCTCAAAACCTTTGGTTGTGAAGCTTTTGCACTTATAGATTCTGAAAATAGAACCAAGCTGGAAGCTAAGTCAAAGAAATGTGTATTTGTTGGGTATGACATTGATGAATTTGGTTATAGGCTTTGGGATTTTGAAAATCATAAAATTGTAAGAAGCAGGGATGTCATATTCAATGAGAAAGTATTGTACAAAGATCTGTTGCTGCAGCATGAGAAGAAAGAAAATGGCTATGTAGTACTGGATGATACTCCACAAGTTCATGTTCCAGTAGTTCCTTAGGCTCCGTAACAACAGCAACAACAAATACCACACACCCCAATGAGTGTTAGACGGTCAACAAGGCTAAGTAGACCTCCAGAAAGATTTTCTCCATCTTTGTATTCTATTTTGTTAACAGATGCCGGTGAACCTGAATGTTATAATGAAGCTGTGCAGGTGGATACAAAGCTTCAGTGGGAGTCTGCAATGACAGATGAAATGGACTCTTTGCTGAAAAATCAGACATGGGATTTATGTAAGTTACCTGCAAGTAAAAGGGCTTTACAGAATAAATGGGTTTATAGGATTAAAAAAGAGGATGGAGGTACGAAAAGATTTAAAGTCAAATTTTTGTAAAAGGATTTGCACAGAAACATGGTATTGATTTTGATGAGATATTTTCTCCAGTTGTTAAAATGACTTCTATTCGTACTATTTTAAGTATTGTGGCTACTGAAGATTTGCATTTAGAGCAGCTTGATGTTAAAACAACCTTTCTTCATGGTGATTTGGATAAAAAATATATATGGTTCAACCACAAGGATTTGAGGTCAAGGGTAAGGAGAATTTGGTGTGCAGATTGTAGAAAAATTTATATGGCTTGAAGCAAGCACCTCGACAATGGTATATTAAATTTGACACTTTTATGAATGGGCATGGATATAGTCGGTGTCATTCTGACCATTGTGTTTATTTTAAGAGGTTGGATGATGACAGCTACATTATTTTATGTTTATATGTTGATGATATGCTTGTAGCTGGGTCTAACATGAATCACATTAAGGGGTTGAAACACCAGTTAGCAAAATCTTTTGCTATGAAGGATTTGGGGGTAGCAAAACAAATCCTTGGTATGAAAATTTGTAGAGATAGGAAAAATAGGAAATTGTCTCTATCTCAGGCTGATTATATTGAGAAGGTGTTGCAACGTTTCTCTATGGAAAATGCCAAAGCTGTCAGCACACCTTTGCTTGGTCATTTGAAATTGACTAAGGATATGTGTCCCAAGACACCAGAAGAAGAGACTAAAATTTCTAAGGTACCTTATGCTTCAGCTTTAGGGAGCTTAATGTATGCTATGGTATGTACTAGGCCAGATATTGCACACGCAGTGGGAGTCGTTAGCTGTTATATGAGTAACCCTGGTATTGAGCATTGGAATGCAGTCAAATGGATTCTCAGATATTTGAGAGGCACATCCAGTAAGTGTTTACACTTTGGGGGTTCTACTACTACTGTACAAGGCTATGTTGACTCAGATTTGGCAGGAGATATAGATAGCAGGCGGAGTACTACAGGTTATATATTTACTTTTGGTGGGACATCAATGAGTTAGATTTCTCGACTACAAAAGGTGGTTGCTTTATCCACTATAGAGGCAGAGTATGTTGCTGCTACAGAGGCAGCCAAGGAGATGATATGGCTTCAATTCTTCATGGAAGAATTGGGACATCCACAAAAGGATAATTTTCTACATACAGATAGCCAAAGTGCCATTCATCTTGCAAAGAATTCTGCTTTGCACTCAAAGACAAAACACATACAGTTGCGGTACCATTTCATTCGAGCAGTTTTGGATGATGGACAGTTAAGACTGGGAAAGATTCATACTGATGATAATCTAGTAGATATGTTTACAAAGGTAGTAATAAGGGAGAAGTTGAACTCATTTTCAGCTTCAGTTGGTCTTCTAGACTGAACAAAATAAAGGAACAGCTGAGTCCAAGGTGGTTCAATCCAGTGGGAGCCTCCTGTGGGTAGCGGTATTGCTATAGGATCAGTCTCCAAGTGGGAGGTTTTTTTAGTATAGTGTGGATACTAATCAGTCACCAAGTGGGAGATTGTTAGCTTGTGGTGACTAATCAGGAAAGTACTATCCAGGAAAGTACTGTACACTTTTCCTCCCGACCTCACCGGGGTTCAGGACCGGGCCGGGCCCCGAGCGGGGGTTTGAGGCCGACTACTTTTCGGTTATTTGGGCCGACTACTTATAACTCATTCTAACCCTAAAGCAGGAAAATATTGTATAATATGGCTTAGGGTTAGGGATTTTCATGATGTATGATTTTAGTACTTGCAGCAGAATTAGGCTGTAAGGGATTACAGATTGTAATCAAGTTGTAATCACTGGATAATAATAATATTGGACTCGCTGTTGGTGGACGTAGCCCAGGGATTGGGTGAACCACGTTAAATCTGTGTGTCTTGTGTTATATTCTGTGTGGTTTATTATTTTCTGATATTAGTTATATTTGCACATAATTGTTATTTCTGCCTTGTTAATCCTAACATATCCTGCTAATTTCATGATTTTATCACCCAAGGTCAATCTTACTAGTTACCCTGTTATTTTAGGATGTCCATGGTTAGCAATGACTGATGCCAACATTAGTTGTAGATCATGGAACATGACAATTTCAGATGGGCAAGCAACTAAGAAACTAGTATTTTACCCTCCAACTCAACCTCAGCCAGATTTAAGCACCCTTATATGGCCAAATTTAGGAGATGGAGAAGAAGAGTTGAACTTTGTGGCTCAGCTCATGATGTTACATAGGCAATCTTTTCTGAAGTTGCAAGAGGAAGATGCGGTGATTAGGAGCATCCTTAATAATGATTGTGTTGTGATAAAAGACATTTCTGAGAGCTCTGTGTTGGAGTTGTCTATCTACGAAGACCACGTTGAGGACTGTGTTTTTCATTAGAACCCAATATTATCCATCAATTACTACCCAGTGAAGTATTTACCACTTTTATCTCTGAAGTATCCATGCTTAACCTTACCACTACTATTGAGCTTTCCCAGGGTCACACCCTTCATGTTAATAACAAGCTACCCCCACAACAATTGGAGCAATTAACCAAACTTCTACAAAAAAATGAAAAAGCCTTCGCATGGTACTATGGGGATATGAAGGGACTGAGCCCCACACTTTGTACTCATAAGATTTATATCAATGAAGGAAGTCTACCACTTTGCCAACCTCAAAGAAGGATTAACCCAACGTTAAGAGAGAGTCAAAACAGAGTTACAAAAGCTACTAGATGCTAGTTTTATATATCCAATCTTTGATAGCAAATGGGTATCACCTTTGGTCATAGTGCCTAAAAAGGGTGGTAAATGGAGAATCTATGTAGATTATAGGGAATTAAATAGAGCCACAAAGAAAGATCATTTCCCCTTACCTTTCATTGATCAAGTACTTGATACCTTAGCTGGTAAAAAGTATTTTTCTTTTCTTGATGGATATAGTGGATACAATTAGATTAGTATTGCTCCAGAGGATCAAAAAAGATGACATTCACATGTCCCTGGGGAACTTATGCATATTATGTCCTACCATTTGGGTTGTGTAATGCTCCAACAACATTCTAGAGGGTTGTAATTAGTATTTTTGCTGACATTTCACATGATTGCATGGAGATATACATGGATGATTTTACTGCATTTGGAGTCACTTTTGAAGAAGCTCTGAAAAATTTGGAAAAGGTGTTGATTAGATGCAAGGAACATAATCTCTCTCTCAACAGTGAGAAATGTTTTATGCTGATGCAGGAAGGTGTTGTACTTGGACATTTCATTTCAGCAGCAAGAATCCAAGTAGACCCAACAAAAATTGAGGTAATTCTCACATTCTACACCTACTAAGCAAAAAGATGTAAGATCTTTCTTAGGACATGTTGGCTATTACAAGCGATTTATTCAGAATTTCAATCAAATAGCTAGTCCTCTATACACCTTGCTAACCAAAGAGGCCGAGTTTATATGGACATTAGCTTGTGATGAATCCTTCCTGCATCTCAAGTCACTTTGACAACAACACCAGTCCTTAAAGGACTTGATTGGTCTCTCCCATTTCACATACATACATATGCTTCAGACTATGCAATAGGTGTTGTGTTAGGACAAAAGCCTAGTAACCTTGAAAATGTCATTTACTATATCAACAAGAGCCTACATGGACTAGAGTTAAATTACATAGTAATTGAAAAAGAATTACTGGCTGTAGTTTATGCATTAAACAAATTTTGCCATTATGTAACAGGTTACCCCATCTTTGTTCATACTGACCATGCAATAATCAACTATCTAATGAACAAACTTTCCATCATAGGCAGGTTAGCAAGATGACTTCTTCTTTTGCAGGAATTTGATATAACCATTATTGACAAGCCAGAGAAGGAAAATGTAGTGGTTGACTATTTATCCAAAATTCAGAATGCTGACTTAGACGCTACTATGGTTGATGATACATTCCCTGATGAACACATGTTTCATATTGTTGTCAAAAATCCATGGTATGCTGATATAGATAATTACCTTGCAACTAACAAAATGCCCCCACATTTCTCTCCAAAGGATAGACGAATACTTGTTGAGAAAAGTTTCTAATTCTCCTAGATTGACAACACCTTATTTTATACTAGTCCAGACCAAATCATGAGAAGGTGTGTGCGAGAGGATGAGACATATGATATTCTCCACGCTTGTCATGATGAGCCATGTGGTAGCCACTTTGCAACCAAGAGGACAGCTCTGAAGATACTAACAATAGGTTACTATTGGCCAACACTTCACAAGGATGTAGCCAACTATACAAGAAAATGTGACAAATGGCAAATAATGGGTCGTCCCACCAAATCAAATGAAATACCCTTAAACCCACAACTGGTGGTAACACTATTTGACAAATGGGGTATGGATTTTATTGGTCCAATAGATCCTCCTTCAAATGGGAACTCCTACATACTGGTATGCATGGATTATCTGACCAAATGGGTGGAAGTAAAAGCCATGCAGCATGCACAAGATCAAAAGGTAGCAAAGTTTTTGTATGAGGATATCTTCACCCATTATGGAGTGCCAAGAGAACTTGTAATTGACCAGGGAGTACAGTTTACATCCAATTTGATAACTTAACTCATGAAGGAATACAATATCAGGCACCAAAAGTCCAGCCCTTACCATCCTCAAGCAAATGGTCAAGTAGAGGTCACAAATAGAGAAATTGAAGCCATCTTAACAAAAATGGTTCACCTACACTGACAAGATTGGAGTAGTCGACTCACAGAAGTAGTCTAGGCCTACCTCACAACCTTGAAGACAACCATAGGATTCACTCCGTTTTAATTAATATATGGGAAGGCAACAATGTTACCAATTGAATTTGAGCACAAGACATTGCGTACAACGCTGGAATTAAACATCAATATTCCTACAGCGCAGAAAGAACACCTTCTACACCTTAATTCCTTATATGAAATGCATAAATTCACATTGGCACACACAGAGATGGTACATAAACAATAGAAGAGGTGGAACGATTCCCATATTAAGAGAAAAAAATTCACGTGGGAGATTGGGCATTATTGTATGATTTCAGATTAAAAGAAATTCTAGTTCAAAGAAATTCTAGGTAAGCTATAGACCAGATGGACGAGACCTTATGCAATTGAATACATCTTTGACAATGGAGCAGTCAAGTTGACCACAATAGATCTAGTGAAATCCAAACTAATCATCAATGGACATCGACTGTGCCTATATCACCAACCTCAAACAAAGGAGGACTTCCTGCAACAATTCTGCAATAACACTTCAGCAGCACAACATGTAACACTTCTTGCAACAAAAGGTGAAAACCTTCTTCCTACAGCTTCAAAATAGCATGCCTTCAAAGTACGACCATAATAAAACTTCATGTCACATGAAGTCCAATTCTCCATTCATTTTTTCCAATTCTTCTTTCCAACCCATTTCATTTCTCTCTCTTCCATCCACCCACCATCCATGTCATTCACTTTTTCTATTTTCGATGTTTTCAATAAGAGCCACGTCAGCTGACACATGCAGTTGCCAACATCATTTCACTCTCACCACCTTTTATTTCATGCGTATGGTAAACAACTACTAGGTACAACTTTTTAAATCTCTATCCACTTTTAGCACAAAGTTTTGATAATTATATTTAGTACTACAATAAATGTATAATTAAGGTGTTATGCCATTTCACCATCCCATGTCCAATGTGCTAAGTGTGGACACTTGTAATTGTTTAGTAGGGGGCAGGGGAAGTGTATTAAGTTCTAATGTCATTTCTAAGCTATCCTTGTCACTTCCTTGTCATTTCAAAGCTGTAGTTAGGCCTTGTTTCATTAAGTTCCTTTATTCTCACACATTTTCCGTACTATAAATACCGAATATTTCCAGATATTCTGAAGCTGATGTGACCTGAAAAGATTATAATTAAACTATGTGGCAACTCGTAGTTAAAGTTATAATTTCCTCTGTTAAAATGCCATCATTATAGTTTCATGCTGAAAATAGTAGAGGAATTGCAAGAGAAAGGTTTATATTTTTAAGAAGAGCATTTGAAATTCAAGAAGGGAATAAGATATTTGCAGAACAAGAGGGATTGAAAGATTAACAAGCTACGATGAGAAAAAATTTGGAGGCAAAATATTGGAAACAAATGGGTGGACAATTGCAGAGATGTGAGCCAATTCATCATGACCTTTTTCTTACAGACATTGAAGCAGTTAGGAGATTTAATGCATGTGGTTGGTTGGCAACCATATGGGGCTTAATGGTTGTCACGATAGAAGAGAGAATAGTAGAGGTAACTAGGTTATTAGCAATTGGGGAACATTACCCCAATGAACATGATGCCAGGTCATCATGAGTACAATTTTCCCTTCCAAGTGATCCTCCTCTGGAGATTAGCAAGCAAGGGTGGAAACAAATGTCTCTTCCTCCACCATACAACAAGCTAGCAACACATATTATCAGGTACCTAACATGTGAGGGGAGATTTTCAAATTTGCATGCTCATCATTTTAAGCTACTTAGCTGCATAAGGCATAGTCTCCTAGTAAATGTCCCTAATTTCTTGTATAATATGCTAAGTATTAGCGCTAAGGAGACTCAAAAAGGGAATACAAATTCTATCACCCACCATGCTAGTCAAAAAATCCCTTAGAGATGTCTCTCCTTTAGCATGGTCAGAATTTGTCCAACATAAAACATTGCAACCTCAGGTTGACCCTGCTGAGCAACCCCTTGAAAATGACGCAGAACCTTCTAAGCCTGCTGTAGAAACAACTACACAAGAAAAAGAACCAAAAATACTCCAAGAAAATAGGCCTTCACCTGCTCCAGAAAGTAATGTCCCTACCTCTTCCACAAGGGAAGGAAAATGGAAAATTGGAGAAGAAACCCCTGATCTTGAGACTGAAGTTCAAAACCCTACGGTTCCAAAAAGTAAAAGGAAAAGGTTGAATCCTGCAGCATCTGTTCCTGCAGCAGAAAGGCCAAAAAGAACCCTAAAAAAGAAGACTGTAGAGGTTGTGAAAAAAATTGTGAGGAGAAGTCCTTAGATGTGAGGACAAGTGTCTCCAATTTCTCGAGAAAACACAAGTGTTCCATTAGCAAAACCTACCATGGAGCCTTTTGTTGAGTATATCTCTGACAATTCCCCTAAGCAAACAAAAGTGTCTTCATCTCCCCAAAATCTACAAGAACCTTATAGTAACATATCACATGATGATCTGGGTGCACCTAAGGAAAACCCTAATGTAGCACAAGAAAACATTGTTGAAGATGTCCAGATGACTTCTCCACCAGACCCTATTTCTTCCCATATGTCTGTTGTGCCTTACAAAGAAACATGGTTTACTGAATATTTTCAACAAGCTTCTAAGGAAAAGAGAAAACAAAACACCCAGTTGCAAGAATTTGGCCCTCTAATAATACAATCTATTCTCTTCAATATATATAACCAGTTTGTTTTTCAGAAAACTTGGTGGAAACAAGAAAGAAAAAGAATGTAGCAAGAGATAAATGAGCAGCAAGAGGAGATAGATGTTCTTAAGGAATAGGTGAAGAAGTAGAAGCAACAAATGGATCATGCTCTCAAACTAGTTGATCAGGTTATAGCTTGTAGACCACCTCCCAGAGTTTATGCCATATATTTGAAAGAACAGTTCCTCCTATTTCAGCTAATGATGACTATGAAGGATATAGACTGTGAATTTAAATCAGCTCAAGAATTTTATGGATTGTACCATACCCTTCCTTCATGGCAACATAACTTACTTTGTGAGCTCTATTTGCATAATTTTGTCATTCTGCATGAAACTGAATGGAACCCTTTGCTTTACATAGGTGATATCCATTTGAGATCCCTAATGTCATGGATGCACAATGAGGAAAATTATGATAGGCAACTAAATAACTATAGAGGCTTGGAAAAGTTTGAACCATTACCCTTAAGGGTTGAATCGAGCAAACTTGATGTCCTCCTAAGAGATTGGCTTAACCTAACCTATGGAAGGCCAAAACCTAAAATTAGAGAAAAGGTCTTTGCACTCAAAGATAGGGTTTATAGGGAGTATCAAGGGTTACCCTATTTTTCATTTCAAAGAGCTCTTGTCAGGGTAAGAAGCAGATGGAATAGGCTACCAGCGGTCTTTAAGAAATTTGAGCCACATAGCCTAATAAATTTTGAGGCAGCTGTGAACAAAGCAACCAGGTACATGCAGCTAGGACAATAGACTAGAAGAGAATTTTGGATTCCCTTGTCTTTCCAAATGACAATGCTCTTATGGCCACTGTATGATATCAACGCTACTAGACTAGACCATCTACAAGAGGAACATCGTATAGATTACTGGGTGAGGACAAGAGGATTCTATTATACTTTTAAGAGTGGGAAGAAGGAAAAGACAAGTGTTGGTGATTTTAGATCTATAGCCAGGAAGTGTAATGCTTGAGGACAAGCATTATGCTTGTTAGGGGGCAAATGATGAGACAATTTATTGTCTCTATTTTGTGATAATCTCTATGCTCTGTTAAAATGTTTCCAATACATTCATCGACCTATAATTATGTGAACTTGTGATAAGTACAGTTAGAACCACCAAGATTATGGGTAGTTAGATATGAAATGTTCTACTTAATATTATATATAAATTATAGTACTTCATATAGCTACTTTAATCTGTGTTATAATATTTGGGTAAGAATTGACTAGTTGACTTGTATACATATCCACATGCTACTAACCTGCCAGGAAAATAAGGAACATCCGGATAGTGGATAGACTGCATTAAAGAAGAAACGTTGAAGTTCCAGCTACGATGGAGAAAGTCATCACAACACCAAGGATCATGCCACTACTAGAGAGGAGCCATCATTCTAGAGAATATAGGAAACAACTCTGCTATATTTCCTCAGTGTTCATTATTCCGTTGAATCAGTTATCCAGACTTTATTGTACTTTGTCGTGGGTTGTTATATTTCCTTCTTCTATGGCGAGACTTAGTCAGAACTTACTTTCATACTTTCAGTAAGCGTAAATCCTCTATATAAAGGGATTTGATTGGTTTAGTTGTGTAATGAGAAAATATATATGAATGTTGTGTTTAGCATAACAGAGTTTGTCTTTCTATTTTTATGTATTGTTCCACTATTATGTAATCAGTTTATGAGAATATAATGAAAGAGTGATTTTGAAGTATCTTCTATGTTAGTAGTTAGCAGAAGCCAACCAAGGGGGCCCACTTGGGAGGTGGAGTATATTAGGATAGAGTAGAATTGCTTTTTGTATTTCTTGTGCTTTCAAGTAGAAGTTACTATTTTACTCCCGCAGTATTATTACTATGAATGTTCCTGCAACACTTGCAAAGATAGGCATAGTGAAATCTTTGAGTTGCTAAAACAAGCTTAGGTTAAGTTTACAAGCTTTCAACAGTAATTTCATTAAGTAGTTAAGTGTGCTTACTTTCCCGCAACAATAGCATAGGTTTCTTTCATGCATTTTATCTTCCTGCAACATAGGTAGTATGACTCTTTAAGGGGCTTAGTGCACAAACTGTGTTGTCCCATTTCAATTCTACATCCCTAGGTTGACAATCTAAATGTATTTCATGATGGGAAAAGTAATCCTTAGTATGAATACATTATTCCTAAGAGAGACAATGGCATGATTATCATTACCTATTGTGAGACTATTCAAGAGGCACCAGAGAAATTTCTGACATGAAAATACCTCTCCATAGTGATGCTCCATGCCTCAACATCTTTTCCATGAGTAGTACCACTAAAATGAGGAGGCATGAACTTCTTGAGATCCTTACTAAGTTCCTCAAAAATTCTCACGCTATTACTTGCCAACTCTGCAGCTCTAATATCAACCATTATTTTTTGTTTCTCCTCCATCCTTCCATCCTCATCTTATTTCTTGAGTCTCAGCTCTCTTATCTTCCTCCCTTTTCCTTTCTTCTTCATTAGGATTATTTCCATCCCACCTACCTCTCAGGTCACTTTCAAGGTGATCCACGCGCTCACCTTGTTGTTGCAAGAGCTTCCCATCCTGGGTCAGAAGAGCTAAAATTTGATCTAGCCTTTGATTCCTAGGCTCATCATGCAAACCATTACTAGATCCAGTCTGTTACTATTTCTGGTATTCATGGTGGTAGCTTAACTCCTGCACCAATAAAAGTACACAATCTTTTAGCAATAGTTGGACCAAAGGCCCTAGAGTTAAACATGGCTCTCATACCACATGTAAAGACTGTAATTTCTCACTCACATGCCATGTAAGAAAAGTGTGATAAAAATGACAAGTCGAAACATAAAACAAGGTTGATACATAATTTTGATTCAACCATGAAAATTGTTTTAACACAAAAAGGAAGCAATATCATTTATTTGATCTACACCTCAACAATGATATACCGTTAAGGAACCATAAATAATGAAAATTTGACCATCATTTGATTCATGTCACGATATTATAAAAGTTATGAAACTTGTGAATAATTTACAACAAGAAGCCGACCTACATGTCATGCTTAAACAATTGCATAAAATTTACAATTATGTTAATGTTACACATACTGGTGATGCTGACCTGCACATCAAAAATTTATCACAACATAGGAACTCATCATAACATCAAGTATGTCAAACATCTAACACATCACAAATCAAGTAAGAACATAACCTAAAAATTCAAATCACATACCTGAACAATCATGCCATCGAACCCATTTCCCTTGGAAAGAATCTTGTATTTGCCTCAGCCATTGAACAAGTGCCCATCCACTATCAAGAGATAGAAGAGTGACTCAGATGTTTAATCCACCCAACCACGGAGTGGTTAACTCCCCTGGGTTCTTCCTGACATGAAGAACTCACCAATCCTACTCGAAGAGTTTAACAATTTGAAACTGAGGGTAGGATGGATTTGGTGCAGTCGTGTAACCCACTACAACACATCTGTCTAATGCCAAATGACATAATTGGGGAATTAGATTGTGGCTTGAATGCACATTCTTTGTTTGGATAGATATATCGAGAAGTGCATCCCTTTATTCTTTAGAGACCATTCTAAAAAAAAAGTGGAAACAAAAATACATATAACTCTCTCTCTCTCTCTCTCTCTCTCTCTCTCTCTCTCTCTCTCTCTCTCTCTCTCTCTCTCTCTCTCTCCCCCCCCCCCCACCCCCCCTTATCCACTATCTCACATTTGTATTCAATGGAAGCACTCCATTGTTGTGATGTTTGGAACAACTAGACCTCTCATTTGGTTCACAATTTCCACCATTCAAGTAGGCTATCTTCTTCACTATCTCTATCCCTCATTTCAATCTCTTAACCCTCTCCCTTTCTCTTACTCTTCCTCTCCCTCTTTCTATTTGTATCACTCCCCATTGAAAACATAACATGAGTCCATTGACAATGGAGTCTTATTATTTTCCTAATTCAAAGGCTTTGTTTCAATCATGATTGGACCCCTATAGGTGAATGTGTAATGGATTTGAAGCTATCACTTCTCCATTTAGACTATTGTTGCATACACAACATCACTTTCTAAATGCCCTACCATTTGGCTTCATGCAGTACACAAATGTAGGCAATAAATTGACCAACTTTTTTTTCGTTTTGACCTTCTACACTTCTTCGGCCTACCCATTGCACACCAAGGTTCTATTGTTAGTTTTTATGCCCAAGGAATTTTCTATTTGAAATGAACAACCTACAATCGACAATCAACGATTGAGATTGAGCATGCATGGCCATAGGAATAGCCTCATCTGATGATTTTTCTTACACCATTTATCATCCATGGTTTACATTCCCCCGAATAAACTTAGCAATAGAGTTGTTTCACTTACTACTGTGCTTCTCCAAAAAAAATTATACCACATGTAAAAAAAAATAATTTTTGAAAAAATTCTTGAAACTCAATGGTTAATCAATTCCAGAAAACTTTCTATGCCTTTTTTGTGGTTTATAATTCTATTTATATACACTTACAGTTTAGGTTATGGACACATTAAACTGTTGAAAATGTTCAACTTTCAGTAATAGAAGCAATTAAATATATTTATTTTTATTATTATTATTATTTTATGGATAATGGACCTTAGTTGATAAATTTTATTAGTTTATACAAGATTACAAACATGGTTTAGGTGAGCATACCGCCAGGAAAGAACCGGGAAGAAAACCTCCAGTTGTAGCTCGTGTAACTCTAAAGTCTATACATATTTATAATAAATTGGCATATAGCCACCCAGTTACAAAATATACAATCCAATTTAATGGTACAAAGATGATACAATGCTGATAAGTTAAAACACACGGGTGAAATTGTATCCCAACTAGATATCCAATCTTCCTCTGGTCCATCTAAGCTCTTTGACCTTAATCCCAAGTCCAATAGAAATTATGCCTTACACATCTATGTGGATGATATACCATTCTAAAGTAGTATCTCATTCAATGTGGTCTCACTAAAAAAACTTCTCAGTCAACAAAGGAATTGTCTTGCCTACATAATATCTTATAACCACCAATACTTCTCGAGAATATTTGTTAGTCATCATTCTATTATCATCGTAAATATCTGAATGAAACCTTAGTGCCTATCATAAAACCAATCGACCTATATAAGGTATTAGAGATTTTGTAATCATTTAGTCTTTAAATAATTAGCTAGACTCAAACTAGTAGTTTGTAATACCAAACCAAACGAAATAATTTAAGCAGAGTATTTAATCATATACATCTTATTTTTCACTAAATCATCAAACCTAAATTATTGGGAAACCAATATATAGTCTACCATTAAGGCACAATTAACTCTCTTGATATAGAAATACTAAAGAATACTAACTAAACAACCAATCTCAGTTAAGAGACCCAACCAATCCACCTCAACAATTCCATACGAGGGGGGTAAATAAGTCATGGATGCTAAAACAATCCTGGTATTAAATCAACTTAGATATGATGATCACCTTAAATTTTAGTAACTCAAAATATGAAATCTGTAATTGCTTGCTGACTTTTAAAATATACCAACTTAGTGCTTCCCTTTTTAGCCTAGCCAAACAATTGGCAATGCTTGCTTCCAACTATTTTTGGCATTTCGACATATTTTATCAGAGTGAATATGGATTTATCTTATTCTTGTTGTAATACCCGATTTATGTCCTGCCTCCTCTTTCTTAGTGAAGAAACCAATTGTGAATATTTTCAGTAGGTTAACCACTCCATCCTATACTCCTTATACCATTTGAGCTTTGAGCTTTCTATATTTGACTATAATTATGCATAGAAAGAATCTACAAGGCTAGGATAGATATCAATTTATCCTCCATGCTTGGTTGAAAACCAAAGCCCTCAGTTTGTCTAACAAACTTAATAGGCATGACATAAAAATAATTATAAGCCAAACCATCTCAAGGTATATGAAACCTGTAAGTATTTTGATCGCACCTCTCATTAGCATGTCTCATAAAACCTCATTAAGATAAGATACACTTGTCATCAATTCTAAATAATTCCTATAGAAGCAATCCAATAGTTAAATATTGACCCAATTTGTTTTGAGATTAACCATGTCTAGTTACCCTAACATTCAAGACTATAATATGTGTCACAGTCTAACTATAGAATTGACCATTACAATGACAAAACTAGTAAATCATCCTCACTATTCCACTAAGAAGGGGATACATGTGTCTTAAGTGAAAAACATCAATGATATTATATACATGAAGCATAAAAATCACTTGGGTATGTAGGTCGAATCCATCTACTATCTACAGTAAAGGTGCTTAAAAGCCCATAAGAAATTATACCCCTAAAGATGAAACCAAGTCCCAACATTATATTGCTTTAATTTATTCTCAAGCCATATCTTGAAGCACTTAATTGAAAACCTTTCTTATACAATATATTAAATTCTCAACCAAATCACCTAATTTTATAATGATACCAACCAACATAAGTCAAATAATGCAGAAAGCCATAAAATCAATCATTAATTTTGAAATTACATATAAAGATCTTCCCGCCCAAGAATAAACTAATTTACTCAATCTATAATTCAATCACTGCCCAAAACATACCATACAGGATGATATCACAATAGAGGAAGACTTCTATATATCCAAACATAGGAACCACACCATGAATACTATACATACTACATACATATGCCAACAAACCTCATCAAATTTTCATTTATAACAGTTTTACCCAATTCCAGTCATATTAATAGTTTATTCCATCCCTTCTAGCAAGATTCTTCTACAGAACATCATAACAATCAGGTAAATGATTCATTTTTTCAAATTAAAAAAATCTAAAGGGACACAAACACTAAGTTCACATAAATCAAGACCATACTCAAAAGAAATATGTAGTAATCTTAAGTCTACCTCTTATTATCATATAAAATGTACAAGAAACATAAGCTAATTTGAACGACATCATCCATTGAGCTGAACATTCTAAGGAAATATCTACATACTATAATCTTTTTATTAAGTCTAAGTATACAACCTCGAATAATAATAGTCCCTAAAACTTCAATAGGTACAGTTATCCTTTATATTGATGAATGCTTATGAAAATAGGTCTTACAAACTTATTATGCTGCAAAATACAAAGTAGTCTTGACCAATGTAAACTGTTTGGTCTTTAATTTTCCTAGATGCCTTGAATATGAAAGGAAATGTATATACAGAAACAAGCCAAAAACAACAAAATGGGCAAATTGAAATTGTGAAGTGCATTATCCCAAATAGCTAATAACCCAACGCTAAAAGAAGAGAAACACAAAAATAGATATATCGAGGAGGAGAAACCACACAGTAGCCCTAACCCACCCAAAGCTAGACCAAAAAATAGATAGGAACCTCCTACTATGATTACATGAAAATGAGACATTCAACTAATTTGAGACTTTAATCTTTTTGCCTTTCATATCATGGGTATTTGATTCTCCTTGGGATGTCTTTGACTGGCCCTCCATATTCAAGAATGTGGCATTTGAAACATTTGTGTCACCCTCTTCCATTTAACTTGTCGTCTTGATATATTTAAAACCAATCCATGCAACTTGTCCTCTTGATATGCAGTCACCACATTAAAAAAAATCAAGTTGCGAGAAATGATTAGCTTCCTTCGTTCAAATCCCTCTCAATCTTTCATTTTGATAATTGGAAATATTGGGATTGACTTATCCAAAATGATAAGCTGGTCATAGTGTCTTGTCTCGGGGATGGTCAAGTTAGCATAAATATTGACCATGACCCCCAACATATCCTCTCTTTTTAAAAAAAAAAGGGGTAAGGACTTATTCAATCAAAATAGAGATACAAAGCAAAGGTCTCAGCCCCACCAAGAAAGGAACACAACCAAGTTCCCAAAAGATACCACCAACAACACCACTACATAATCATGTCCTCCAACATTAACCTATCTAAGATATCAGGGTAGTTAGAAGGTAAACCATCCCTCCCTCCATTGTCCCAACTATCTATAATCTCAGAATCCCACTTCACCAAATAATCAACCACTCTATTCCACTCCCTGGGGATATGATAAAAGGATACAAAATTTAAGGAACTGCACAAATTTAAAATTTGTCTGACCACAAAAGCCAATTGCCAACCAACATCATCCAAACTCTATTTGTTCAACATATACACAACAATCTAGGAATCAAACTCACATATAATGCTCCTCCATCCTAAAGAATATCCTCTCTCAACAAAAATCTTAATAGCAAGAACCTCCAAAAAATTGTTAGAGTGTTGTCATGTGTAAATAGAG
The DNA here is from genome assembly GCA_027943335.1 of Chamaecyparis obtusa. Classification (NCBI taxonomy): domain Eukaryota; kingdom Viridiplantae; phylum Streptophyta; class Pinopsida; order Cupressales; family Cupressaceae; genus Chamaecyparis; species Chamaecyparis obtusa. Next base: position 46,813 of record BSBK01013631.1, on the reverse strand, counting down.
AAGAAAAAAATAACACAACCATTGTCACCTCTACCTATACCTCCAATACCTATGTGGCCTAGATTCCAATGAGAGGATCCATTGGTATTAATTTTTAAGACCCCTAGAGGAGGAGGTATCCACCTCCCATCTCTAGAAATCTACTACTTAACATGTCAAGACCTTTTTCCAATAATACAACCCACATTAATGTCCCCTAGTTTCAAATTCCTAACAATAGCATAATCACGAGGATCAAATTTCTTGGAAATTTTACACTTTGCAAAGATATTCTCTTGAAGCCTATTAACTAACTTCTACCACAACTGAGAGCTCCCCAGTTGGGAATCACAAAAAACACTACAATTTATTTCTAGCCATAGGTTCCAAATAATAAGGGCAGGTCCAATAACCCAAGCTACCTAAAGAAAGGATGTCTTTGCTGGAGGTCTGTCCAAACTCTTTGAAAATTTAACTAAGGAGGTAACATGAATACAAATATGTTTCCATGCCTCCCACCACCTATTCCAAATCTCTCTAGAGAAAGGACATAGAAAAAACAAGTGGGAGCAACATTCCTCACTATGCAAACAAAGAGAACACATAGAGGGTCCTTGGAAATCTCACTTATGAAGATTCTCCATGTGAAACATTTCCTCTTATCAACCAGCCATAGGAAAAAATTACATCTAGGCCAAAAAAAGGTATTCCATACCTTCTTCCACTAGGGCACATCTATCAGACCATGCACTTGCCTATCTAAAAAGGTGTAACCTTCAACAACAATAAATTTTCCTTTTGGGTTGGGACCCCAAGCCAAAGTGTCTCTCTCCTTAAGGGAAATGCATAGCCTATCCTCCAAGATTTTAGCTAGCTCAGTACGATCCTTAATGGAGCCACCTAGGGGCCACTCAAGTGGATCCTTCTAGCATGTCACCTTCACCTGACCTGAGTGCCTAACCATTTTAAAATTCTCCACATTACCCCATCCAACATTAGTAAAATTTTTGCAAAGGGATTGAAGCTGCAGAAAGTTAGAAAGAATAGGAGGGTGACCATTCTAAGAGTCCTACCAAAAAAGAGCTTCAAAACCTCTATTATAGATCTAGAAAAGGCCATCCTTAATAAGTTGAGCTCCCTTTTTAAGAGTGTCCCGAATACAAGATCCCTTGCCCATCAAATCAAGATGTGGCACCTCATGGTAGTCAACACTTGGGAGATACTTGTAGGTTAGAATCTTAGCCCAGTCTCAATCCTAAGTGTTACACCACTACTAATACAACTTGGTTGCCAAGGCCTTGTTAAGAAGGGCAATAAACCAAATGCCAAGGCCCCCAACATGCTTCAATTGACAGAGAGACTCCCATTTGACTAAACTCCACTTAGAAGAAAGAAAGTTGTCGGACCAAAGAAATCAACAAGAAAGAGCATCAAATACTCTCACAAATATGGAGGGGGGACTTGCGCAAAACACCTATATATGGGTAGAGCATGCACCGCAATCTTTAGGAGAATCACTCTCCCAGTAGAAGATAGCCACTTGTAAGTCCAATGACTAACGTTACTTCCAAATTTGTCCAAAATTCCCTACCAAAATTTCTCTATCTTGAGATCCAAAAATCAAAGGAATCTTGAGGTACATCAAGGGAAGAGAACCAATATGAAATATGAGGATCCGAGAAATCCTAGTCTGAATCAGTCAAGGAGTACTAAAAAAATAGATGGATGATTTATCTTCATTAATTTTATGACTTAGGGATTTCAAGTAGACGTCCAAGGATCTTCTAAAACTCACTACCTCACTAATTCTAGCCATGCCCATCAAACCTATGTCATCCACAAACTGAAGATGAGAGTACAAAGGTGGAGTGTTGCTCTAACTCCAACCTTGAATAAGACCCTGCCTCACCTAAGATGTAATAAATCTACCAAGTCCCTATGCCATGATATTAAATAGATAGGGGGATAAAGGGTCCCCTTGTCAAAGTCCCCAAGATGCATTGAACAACTATGAGGGTTCCCCATTAATAAGAACTGAAAAGGAGGTATAAGTCACACAACTAAGAACCCAATTCACCCACTCCTCTCCAAAACAAAAGGCCAATAGAATTTTCTATAACAAATCCTAGTGCACCCAATCATAAGTTTTAGCCATGTCAAGTTTAATAAACATAACTTTCTCCATAGAGGTTTCCATGGAATGAATAGCCTCCATCGCTATCACGACACCATCCAAAATCTATCTTCCACCAAAAAAACCACCTTTCTCCTTGGAGATTAGAGTACAAAGGAATGGTTTGAGTCTTTCAATAATTAATTTAGTGATAATCTTGTAGATCACATTACACAATGCAATAGGCTTGAATTGATCCAAAATATTAGCCCTCTCCTTCTTAGAAACGAGAGCCAAGAAGGTAGAATTCATAGACTTAAGCATTTTCTTATTCCTATGAGATTCTTGAACCACTTTTAGAAGATCAAATTTTATAATCTCCCAAAATTCTTGAGAAAACTCAATAGGAAACCCATCTAAGCCAAGAGCCTTACCTTTTTCATATGAAACACAAATTCCTCTATTTCAAGCAACAAAATGGGGTGAAAAAGGGCATCATTCATCTCAATGGAGACCAGAGGTGGAATACAGTTCAAAATGGCCCTCTTCCACCATATCTTCGGGATCCTCTTTGGTAAACAATTTCAAAAAGTAAATGATAGCTTCCCTAGAAATTTCTTCCTTAGAAGAGAGATGAGCCTCTTATGAAGATATAAGATAATTAATAGAATTACCATACATTCGAGCCTTAACAAAATGTGTTTCTATCACCTTCCTAAAGCCAATCAACTCGAGACTCCTGCTTCCAAAAAATCTCCTTACACAACTTCCACTCTTCTAAATCCTTAAGAGCTAAGGAATCAACTTTACTAAGATCAGAAGTCATCCTTTGATCCCTAATCTAACGTGTGACATCATCTAGCTTGGACTGAGCTTCCATCTTTCGCACATGCAGATTCCCAAAAAAATATTTATTCAACCTCTTGAGCCTGTATTTTACATGTTGTAGCCTCTTCCCAAAAGTATAAATAGCCCTAGCATGGGTAGACATCCCTTCATACAACCAGTCAACCATAAGGTCTTGTAAAGATTGATCACACAACTGCATCAATTGAATTTTTAAAGAAAGATTTTTGGAGATTCTATATGAGGTGGAAAAAAAAACTTGATAAACCAGTGATCATAACCTCTCCAATCAAGAATTTTTGAATTGACGGACCACCTATCATTCACTCAATAGGGGACCAAAAATCTATCAATCCTTCTTGAAATAGCCTCAACCCCACTCCTCCTATTATTCCATGTAAAGACACCATTAATTGGATTCACATCAATGAGATTCAAGAAACCAATATTATCTCTAAGAAAATTCAAAGAAGGATCTAGTATGATTAACCCACCTCATTTTTCATCTAAACTAGTAAAAACATTAAAATCACCAGCCATAATTCAAGGGAGAAAAGGATCTAGGGACCGAACAAAATTGATGTGAGTCCAAAGATGTGACTTACCCAGAAGATCAGTAGGAGCATAAATATTAGAGAAAAGGAACCTTTCTCCTATTTCAAAGCTAGAAGCAACCATATAAATGGTGGACTAACAAGAAATCCACCATAAGGGGGGAGACCTTCCTCGGGTTCCAGAAGAAAGTAACCCCTCTGAAAAGTCCCATGATAGGTAATAATAATCATGTCAAAGCCTCTCCTAGGAATAGTGTATTCAGACTAGGTATTATTTCCCTATCATAGAGTGCATTTAAATTGTCAATCCAGGGATGTATACTTGAAATGGGACAACATGATTTGTGCACTAAGCCTCTTATAAAGTCATCTTACTTAAACTACAGGAAGGAAAATGCATAGAAAGATCTAAGCTATTACTGTAGGAAAGTAAAACACATAGCTAAATAAATGAAATTGATGCAAATAACCATGAGTTTAACTTTGACGTATTCTATCTTTCCAAAGCATTTACTATGACTATCTATACAAGTGCTGCAGGAACATGCACTGATATAATTCTACAGGAAAAAAATAATGAATCTTATTTCAAATACTGAAAATAGTTAAACTACTTGCTCTACTCTACTCTAATCCACCTCCCAAGTGGGCCCCCTTGATTGGTTTCTATTAACTAGGAATACAAAATATAACTCAAAATTACTCCATTATATATATTCAGAAAACTGATTACATCATAACATAGTAGTGTATGAGACTAAAGAGTAGCTTGCTTTCTAATATAAAAATAATACAATGATTTGTCTAACTAGACTTCCAACAATCACATCCCTATTTATAGAGGATTGACATTTGAACATACAAATAAGAGTTGACTGATTCATCTTTAAAGAAAGGAGAATGTGATAATCCACAACGGAAGATCATATAGACTAAACAACCATTTCAACAGAATATTGATTGTAGAGGAGATTTAGCATAGTCATGCCCCTATATTTCTTGAGACATTCGTTCCTTCAATCTTTTAGGCATGTCCCACATTTGTCTTAATGGTTCTTCTTGTATGCACCCTAAAATGGTCACCTGGACTTTGGGCCCACATTTAGCAATTTATCAAATCCCTAAATCAGTATTTTCAAAAATCAACATTTTATTAATTATATCAATTTCCTTGATCAAATCCTATTTTATCACTTTTGATTATTTGCCTTGGGCTAACCATTTTATCCTAAGTCTTTATTTATTTAAAAGGAATTTTCTCCCCTTTTATTAAATAAAAAGCCCTCACTTTTCCTCTTATCCTAAGTTGCACAAATAAAGCATTATTCTTATTTTATAAAAAGAAGAAAATCACTTTTTGTCTCATATGGACACAAAAGTCAACTCTTATTTTCTCATTGGAGGATATTTGTGCACATGGATTGCTCCTTTTTCAAGCTCCACCCTTGATTAAATCTTTTGCCTCTTAATCTCCATGGTCCATTCTTTCTCATTTCTTATAAAAGGAGAGCTCTCTTCTCATTTTAGGATCCATCTTTGAATACTAACCTTATACTGCATCATTTCTTGGAGACTTTGGAGCTTTTGGAGATCATTTCTTGCATTCTAGTTTCATTTCTTGCATCATAGCTTTCATGGCATCTAGCTTAGTTTCCTTTATGCTTTAGATTAGCTCACATAGTTTAATTAGTAAGGGTTTGTAATAATTTCCTTTCATAGTTTAGCTTGCATCTTCATTCTTAGCATAGTTGCATTGCATTGCATTTTCATTGTTGATTATTGAGGACATTGGCATTCTTTCCCTTGTCTCTTTGAATCTCCCATTATGTGGTTTACTAGCAAGGTTGCATGCTTCAATATCTCTAGCTGAGAGCACCATCAACATCCTTGGGACTCCATGCCTAGGGAGCTCTAGGTCGCTTTCTCAAGGTTTCCCATTCACGGATTCCCTTGGAAGTAATGACTTAGAGAAGTGCACTATTTAGTGTGTACATTTTTTGCGCCCACCGTGGGGTAGAACACTCTTGTTTTGTCCTTCATTTTATGCATTTCCGCTAATTTTTTGGTCAATTTTTTCTTGCTATTTCATCAATATTTTGTTCTCTGGTTTTTCTGATAGAAATATTGTGCGATAGTTTTCTAGTATCATACGATATTTTCTAACATACCAATGTGATATTTTACTAGTTATAATATTGCACTCATTGACGGATAATATCGCATGCTTGTTTTATTTTCTATCACATGCAGGTAGTAGGAATTATTGCCTGGAGATATATTATCGCACCAATACAAGACAAAGTGTCACATGACTGTTTCTCTAACAGAAATATCACCCAGGCTTGGCAGTGAGCACTTTTTGTCCTTTCTTTGCAAGATCTACTTGGTTTTGATTCAGATTTTTGATTTGCTATTATAAGATAGGGGTCTATTTATAGATTGCATTCAATTTTTTATGTGCTAACCCTTGTAGGGCTAACAAGTGGTGCTTGTAGGTGCTCCTATTGCTTGGTTATTTTCTTAAAAATTCATGCACAAGGGCTACTAATAGTTTTTGCAGGGCTGCCCAAAGCATCAAAAAACAAATCAAGTGCTTGTTTAATTGCTTTCTTTTGAGTGTGGCATATACTAGTTGTTTCATTTAGTAGGCACTTAATATCTTGTTGTAGGAATCTTTGGGTGGTAGGAGAAGTATGCTCTTCACCCTTATGGTGAACCAGAAAATCTTGACCCATCTTTAGATTTTGAAAGCAAGAGGGTAATTGAACCTTTGCTTGGTGTGTTTGGGAGATATTTTTGAGCTAGGAGATTATGCTCTTCACCCTTGAGGTGAAACAGAAATCTTGACACTCAAAGATTGATCCACTCTTTGTTTAGCTTTTAGAATCCTTTAGCAGGCCTGCTCTTGAGAAATCAAGAGGAACGACCCAAGTGGGGACAAGCCTTTTGTCGGCTATTCCGACTCATTATAAAATCAAGGCTATCAAGGACACAAAACCTTGGTAGACGTAGTACTTGTCTTCGCTTGATGTGAGTACTTGTGGGATTGTGACCATGAGGAAAGTGTTGAGAAAGAATGCTTAAGGTACTCTTGTGGCCACGAGGTCCCAATCCCTTTGGGGAGGAAGAGGAGTATTATGAACGGAAGCTCTTATTAAGAACCATAGATAGAAGCCACCCTATTTTGCCGCTTAGCTTCTTGGTGCAAGGATTGATCCAAGTGGAATAACCCGGATCACCCCAAGATTACTCACCATTTGTGTTCCTTTGGTTGTGTCATTGACACTTCCACGACAAAGCCAATATCTATTGTGGGTAACCACTTTGTGTGAGGCAATGGAGCATCAAGTGTGGGCCAAGTTGTTAAGTATTGAGCCATTGTCTTTTTAGGCTAGTAAGTGCTTGAAGTGTTTTCATTGTGATCTACCCGTGTAAACATTCTCAAACATCAAACATCACGGTAGCATTCATAGGATTTTATTGCTTTGATATCACAATTGCTTGTCTTGGCAAGGTTGCTTTTGCCCTTGTGCAAGTGTTTTATGACATGTTTGATCACCTACTATTTGCAAACCCGTCTGTTTACTGCTGTCATTGTGCTTGAAATAAAAAAATCCAACCTTCAAACTAAAATTTTGAACAAACTACCCTCAAAATTGAGATTTTTAGCACTCACTAGTCAAGAATCGTATGACCCTGAAACAATATTGCACACTGTCCTGAGAATTATCATGCAATAGTTGGTTGTTGGAAGACTATCACACTGCTTGCCTGGAAAATATCGCACAGGCTGCCTGGAAAATATCGCACAAGTTGCCTAGAAATTATCACCCTACTTACTGAGAAATATCGCCTGCTGAGAAATTATCACACTATTTTCCTGGAAATTGTCGCATAAAGTCTTTTTGCTGCCAGTCTGGTTTATGCAATTTTCAGTCTTTCCTTAGTCGACCAGATTTTAGAAGGTGACCTACTCTACTACTAGAAACTTGTTTGTACCTTGGGTTCCTGATTTTAGACCCCTTGAATTAGTGTTCTTTGATTTTACAAAGTAGTCTTGCTTGGCATCGATAAGTTGGAGATTATCCTTGTTGAAAAGTACACCTTTAGATTCTTTGGTAACACGCTTGGAGAGTTTTAGTACTCTTTTGTCCAATTCACTTCCATCAAAATTTAATTACAATTATATATTTGGTTAAACCCATTTTCTTAGCCCATATGTGTTAGGATACTCATCCTTTTATTATGCACCTCTATGGCAGGATTGGTTTACACCTTTTGCAGCTTTCTATCTTACCATCTCTTTTTTTGGACAATTGAACACTTTCACTATCCTAGTTTGATATTGACATTTTGTAAGGTCATCTTATCACCAAGGGTCTTTTCTCTTTCATGTTGGTTATGACAAGGTACCAAATTAGTCAAGGAAAATGACCTCAAGTTATCTTTGAACAATTACCCTTAGTCCAAACTCATCAAAAGTGAAAGGGAAAGAAACCTATCTTTGATCAATCACCTAGGAGCGAGTCTGAGGCTTGGTTTGACCCAAAGAGAAATCCTAGTGAGTTGAGTACCTCTTTACCATCTTCTCAATCAAATATGGACATGAGTTACACTTTGACTAGGAGCCAAAGAGAAGCAATGGATCAAACTCTCGATGACATTTTCCAAAGACATAAGGGTAACATGTCGTTTGGTGATGACAATCAACCTGAATCGCCCCCTATTAACTCAAGATATTTAGATACCCATCAAAGAGCTGAAAGACATTTTGGGCAAGCTCACCAAGATGCACGGTCACAACATGAAGACCAAAACAACAAATCTGGTGACGCTCATGTGAATGCTGCATTCACTAATGACTTGTTCAAACACTCAAGGTCCAACTCTCCGCTCAAAACAACCTCAAGATATGCTAATGAAAGGCTTAAAAGAATTGAGCGTGAAAAGAAAGCCTTCTTGGACGAACAAGCCGCTAAAGAAGAAAGGTTTAGACACCTAGAGGAAGAGCAACAAGCCTTGTTGGAATTAAGAATAAAAGAATTCCAAGAGGAACAAGATAGGTTGTTAGCTCAACAACTTAACAACCAATTCAACAACAGGGGTACCAACAGTGGAAACAACTCTCCACCCTCTACTCCCTCAAGAACTCCAAGAAGTAGAAGGCGGTCAAGGACCCCTTCAAGATCTCATAGTCCTAGAGGAAGAAGGATTTCACAACATAGGAGATGAACACCTCCTAGGAACTCAAGACAACCCTCCCAACGAGCTCATCATGGCTCTCAGCATGGAGGAAGTAGTACAAGTTTTGATGATCAAGATTTCATGAGAATGCGATAAGAGCTACTATTCCAACAATATGTGGAGAAGTACCTTGATCAAAATAAAGATAGGTTCCTAGAGAATCTAATTAACAAAGGTGCTAGAGTCCCTTACAACTTTGATGTGGATAGGAGGATCAAGAAACAAGGACCCTCTCAAGAAGAGGAAATCAAGAAACTCAAATGAATGATGGAAAAGGTGTTGGCACCTAAAAATTCCTTTTCACTTGATTCTATTTGTCCCAATCCTTTTGACAAAAGTGTGACTATGATGGATTTTCCTAGGAAAGTTGAAATCTCCCAATACGACAAGTATGATGGCAATGGTGATCCACATGATCATGTGCGTCAATTTTATATAATGAGTTTTGAGTTCCACCAAGATGACTCTTACCTTATGAGATTATTTCCAAGAAGCCTCAAAGGCCAAGCCATGGAGTGGTTTACCAACATAACCCCTCTCGTAAAAACTTTCAAAGTACTTGTCCACAGATTCGTTCAATATTTTGCATACAACTTATCAAGATCAGTCACTATGTTGGACTTATGCAATTTGAAACAAAACCAAGGGGAATCCTTTGTGACCTTCTTGCAAAGGTGGAGATGATTGTGCTCCCGCTATTCTAGGACTATTCTTGAGCATGAAAGGATTGATATCATTGTTAGTAATTTGGTGTCTGAAATGCGTTATGAGGTTCGAAAAATGGTCTTTGATTCCTTTGATACTATGGTTGAGACAACATGTCGAATAGAGGATGTCTTAAAAGAACAAGGAATTTTGACCAACAACAACAATAACAACAATAATGGTCAAAATAATAACAATGCTAATAAGGACAAAGGAAAGCACTCGCATTGGAACAAGAATAAGCAAGTAGTCAATGATGGAGTTGTAGACTCTTCCCAACCCAAGGATCAAGGATTCCTACATTTGTCTGGTGTAGTCCAAGTTATGAAGCTCAATACATCCTCCAACCAACAAGAGAATAAACCTAAGTATCAAGAAAAGCCCAAGAAAAAGTTGAGACAGTTTTCTAAAGTGGGTGACTCCTATGAGGATGTTTTCAAGACCCCTATTGCTAATAATCTTGCTCAACCATAAGATCCAACAAACTTTCACATACCCGATGTTAAGCCACATTGGTGGAATGAAAAAGCTTTCTGCAAATACCACAATGGCATTGGGCATGACATCGAACATTGCTAGAAACTTAAACACCTTATCCAGGATCTTATTGAAAGTGGTAAACTTCAGATTGATGGGTTGAATACAAATGCAGACCACAAGGCATTCAAAGAACCTTTGCCCAAATATGAAAAGGGGGAAACCTCTCAACCCAAGAATGGCAAAGCTGTAATCAACTATACCTACACAGGTGCAGAAAATGTGGTTAATATGCTTGAGATTGTTGAGAAAAATGTCAACATGATGCGAAACAAAGATTCTTATAGTCATGATGTGGGCTCTCCTCCTATATTTGATGAAGAACCCATGGTGGTGCTTAGGGGTCCTCACTCTCAAAGGTCATCCCAAGCTCTTAATGCTATCACCAGAAGCCAAGGTCAAGGTCATGTGATCATTAGAGGTCCTAATTCCAACCAGTCTAGCAAACCCAAGCAAGTGACATCCAAGAATGTCATCACCAAGTCAGCAATCAATCCTGAAATGAGCTACAATCTTTTTGACCAGTTACAAAGAACACCAGCTCAAATCTCAATTTTTGACCTCCTAGAGTTGTCTCCTAGACATAAGCGTGTCCTTGAGGATGCTTTGCGTACAACCAATGTCCCTAACAACATAAATGCTGACCAATTCCAAAACATGGTTAACCACCTTGCCAGCCCACATTACCTCACATTCTCAGAAGATGATGATAAAGCCTTGAGCCATCCACATAATCTTGCCCTTCATATTGAAGTCATGATTCACAAGACCCGTGTCAGGCGTGTGTTGATTGATGGGGGTGCTGGGCTAAATATTTGTTCCTTGAGTTTGTTGAAGATACTGGGATACTCAGAGCAATTTATTGATACTCATAAGAAAATAACCATTGAAGCCTATGATGAGGCAGAGAGAAGCTCCAAAGGCTTGGCCATCCTTCCTATCGGGATTGGCCTCGTTCAAAAGGACATTTTGTTCCAAATTGTTGATGTTGGTCCTTTAGCCTATAATATTTTGCTTGGTAGACCATGGATCCATGACATGGAAGTAGTGCCATCCACCTACCACCAATGTGTCAAGTTCCCCTATAATGGAGTAGAAGTTTGTATACCTAGGGATAGAACATTATCTGTTAATGCAATTTCAGTAGGGACTCATGTTCCTCTTAATAGGGAAGCAAAAATTTTTGATGCAACTCTAGAGCAGTGCAAGAATAAGTTTAAGGCCATAGACCTTGGTATGGGGGGTTATCAAATGGACTCCTTCACAAAACTGCTAGTCTCACCAAGGTCCTATGGTAAACCCTCACAAGAGATGCATCCCTCATCTTCAGCAATGACTTTGTTTGGTACATTTGTAGAATCCTCAGTACCCATATAGGATGAAAAAGAAGAGGTAGCTGTTAGAGATTGGATTTACAAGGAGGAAAAATACAAGTATAATGAAAATTTCTCCCCATCTCCTAAGGCTTATGGGAGAGAATATACTTTGGTCAAAAATATGGGCTACCCAGGTCATGGTCCTCTCAATCAAAGATTAGATGCTAAGGCTGAACCACTCAATCATGCTCTCTTTGGCTGCAGATCTAAGACAATGGTTGGCCTAGGTTTTGAAAGTTAGAATAAGAAAACTAATCCTATCCTTGCTGTGACAGATAGTGATGATGATCCAGTTACATTCCCAATTTTCAAAATCAACAAGATAGGTGTGAAGATTGGGTCCCTTCCACCAATCTCCTTTGGGGAGATTTAGATGCCTCAGTTGTCAATCCAACAGTTTCAGACCTAGAACAAGAACAACCCACTATTGAAGATCATGTTGAGGACCCTATTCAAGAACATCAATACACAAATGGAATTCAAGAAGGTGTCACCCTTGGTGACATTGAAGCCTCTACCTCAAGGCCTAAAAAGTATGCTTGGTGTAAACATCCCAGTTGGGATTCAAATACAGACTCACATGAGTATGAATGGGATTATCTTTCTGATTGTTCTATAGTTGACATGGACATTGATGTTGTCCATACATATAGTTCCCAACCCTAGGTAGCTAACGAGTTTGGTGTAGGATTAGAGGATTGGAATCCACTAATCACTTTAGTGGACGATGCTTCACTTGGTAGGATAAATCCTAATTTGGGTACCTTAGAGGGATACTTGACGAATCCTAACTCTATAATCACCAGAGATGATACCATTCGCATACACAATATTGAACCAGTCATTGACTTACCCCTTGCCAATCCTCACTTAATCGATTGGTCTTAGCGCTATCAAGAGGCTCATCTCTTAACTTTTCAAAATGACTATGAGATAGCCTGTTACCTAAATGCTCTTGAACCTGTAGTCTCTTCCACCAGCAAACCAACTACAAGCATGATAGAACCAGATATCAAGTACCTTAGTCACAAAATGAAAAGAAAAGAAAAAAAGAAAAAGAGTTCTGATGGTGAAAACCACTATGTGGCGGTGTCAGAACCTAAAAAAGTAAAAATAAAGGACGTATCCGAAGGTGAAAACCTCTCTAAGGCACCTAAGGATGAGGTACTTGATCATCTTCCAAGCTATTTTCAGGACAGGTCTTTAGTGCTTGTTGAGCCTACACAACCAATTAACTTGAATACATAAGAGGCTCCACAAATTGTGCACTTAGCTCAGTCTCTATCAACACAGGAAAAAGAAGCATATACCAAGTTCCTACAAAGCAAGAAAATTAACTTTGCTTGGACTTATTCAGACATGCCAGGATTGGACACTAGTCTCATTATGCATCACTTGTCCATAGCTCCAGGTATCAAACCAATAAAATAGAAATTGAGGAAAATGCACCCTCACATAGCTCTTCTTGTCAAAGTTGAATTAGAGAAACTCCTCAGTGTAGGATTTATAAGAGCCATTGATTATGTCGAATGGATATCCAATATTGTACCAATTTCAAAACATGACAAGTCCATTCGGGTCTGCACAGATTTTAGAGATCTTAATAAAGCATGCCCAAAGGATGACTTTCCACTTCCAAACATAGACATGATAGTGGACATGACTGCGAGTTATGAGATCTATTCTTTAATGGATGGTTTTTCTGGGTATAATCAAATCAAAATAGCTCCTGAAGACCAAGAGAAAACTGCATTCACTTGTGCATGGGGAACCTATTGCTGGAATGTTATGCCATTTGGATTGAAAAATGTAGGAGCTACTTATCAAAGAGCTATGACAACTATATTCCATGACATGATGCATAAGACTATGGAAGACTATGTGGATGACACCTTGGAAAAATCCAAGAAAAGGGATACACACCTAGGCAATTTGGAAGTAATTCTAGATCGTATGGAACAGTTTCAATTGAGATTAAATCCCAAAAAGTGTGCATTTGGAGTCACCTCTGGAAAACTCCTAGGATTTATCATTTCAGCTAGAGGAATAGAGGTAGACCCCGAGAAGGTTCAAGCAATAATGGATATGCCGCCTCCCAAAAACATCAGTCAAATGAGGAGTCTTCAAGGACACCTTCAATCTATACAGAGGTTTATTTCACAACTGGCTGATAGAGCTCAACCCTTTAATAAGACTTTACACAAAGGGGTTAAATGTGTTTGGAATGAAGATTGTCAACAAAGCATGGACCAAATCAAACAGTACTTGGCTAATCCTCCAATCTTAATGCCTCCTATCCCAGGAAAACCACTCATATTGTATGTCTTAGCAACAAAATCTTCCCTGGGGCATTATTAGCTCAACTTGATGATACTGAAAAAGAAAGAGCTATATATTACATCAACTGCACTCTTATGTCATATGAGGTCAATTACACTAGTATTGAAAAATCTTGCCTAGCGGTGGTTTTTGCTTCCCAAAATTTGGGACATTACATGCTTGCACATACAATACACCTCATTGCAAAAATTGATCCTCTAAAATACTTGCTCGGTAAGGCTTCTCTCACAGGTAGACTTGCTAAATGGATGATGATTCTTTCAAAATTTGACATAGAGTATGTTGAACGCAAGGCTATAAAAGGACAAGCCATTGCAGACTAATTGGCTGATTTTCCAATTCAAGACAAAACACCAGTTCAAGTTGAATTTCCAGATGAGCACATAATGTACATGACTACAAGAACATGGAAGATGTTCTTTGATGGCTCTTTCATGCAAAATGGTTCAGGTGCAAGTGTTGTTTGTTTCACCTCATGGGTACACAATTCCAAAGTCTTACAAACTATTGTTCCCATGCACAAATAACATTGCTGAGTATGAGGCCTTAACAAATGGACTAAAAATGGCTATAGAGTGGGGAATCACAAAGCTTCATATTTATGGGGATTCGCAATTGATAGTCAACCAAGTTAATGAAGAATACCAAACCAAAGATGAAAAATTGGTACCCTATAAGAAAATGGTTGATTCATTGCGACGATACTTCACCTTTGTTACATTTCAACAAATCCCTAGAGTAGAGAATAAAGCAGCTGATGCTATGGCTACATTGGCTTCACTTCTTTAGCTAGAACAACATGAGTCCAGATTTGAATTCCTGGTGGAAGAGCTATGTTACCCTATCTATGACTCCCGAGAAAGCCAAGTTGTTTGTACCCTTATTGGCCATGAGTCATCCCGCTATGGTGCCATTTACTCATACCTTTGTGATGGTACTATTCCCAAAACCTTCAATCGTTCTAAATGAAGAAACCTAATCTGAAATGCCTCTCACCACACCCTTATCTCTGGTGATCTGTATAGGAGGGGTTTACATGGGACACTTCTTAGGTGTTTAGAGAAAGATGAGTCCAACCAAGCATTAGTTAACATTCATGAGAGCATTTGTGGAGGACATTCTAATGGTCTTGCCATGGCCCGAAGGTTGCTTAGGGTGGGGTACTATTGGCCTACCATGCAGACAGATGCAGTAGCTTTTGCTAAATCTTGTGAAAAGTGTCAGAAACGTGGAAATTTGATACACGCTCCAAGCAGGGAGCTTATTCCTTCTATTTCTCATTGGCCATTTCAGCGCTGGGTCTTTGACCTTGTTGGGCAAATTCATCCCAACTCATCAGGTGGACACAAATTCATTATCATTGCTATTGATTACTTTACCAAATGGGTAGAAGCTGTCCCACTTTCTGTTGCCTCAGGCAAGATAGTTTCTTTGTTTATTTTGAACCATATCATCTGTCGGTATGGAGTGCCTTCTGAGATAATCACCAATAATGGAGGTCAGTTTAAAAACAAGGACCTTAAACATCTCTGCAAGAAATTCAAGATAAAACAACATTGGTCCTCCATTTACTTCCCATAAGGAAATGGACAAGCAGAGGCTTCAAATAAGACCATTCTCAAAATCCTCCATAGAACAATTCACAAGAATGGTAGAGATTGGCATCTATAGATAAATCCAGCCTTGTGGGCCTACAGAATGAGTATTCATACTCCAACAAGGGATACTCCTTTTTCCCTCACTTATGGTGCTAAAGCAGTGTTACCTTTAGAAGTGGAGATTCCTTCTCTTAGAGTTTCCCTTAAAGGTTTAGTGACAGATGAAGACTACCGCGCAATGAGACTTCAAGAACTGGAACTTATAGATGAAAAGCATAAAGCATCTTTTGATCACATGAGAGTCTACCAAAAGCGTATGTCCAAAGCATTCAACAAGAAGGTTCACCCTAGAGAATTTTAAGTGGGGGATCTTGTCCTACAAGAAAACCCTAAGAACCAACAACATAGAGAGCAAAAGGGAAAGTTCGAATCTAATTGGCTTGGACCATACATCATTACTGTAGCTTTTGGTACAGGTGCTTATTTACTATTTGATCCAGAGGGGGAACAGCTCCCTTACCCTATCAATGTTTTGCACCTCAAGAAGTTCTATCCATGATGCCTATTCTGTCTGGGGGCATCCTTTGTACATACTTATTGATCCTGAAAAAATCTAAAAAAATTCATATATGATGCTGAAAAAATCCTAAAAAGCATAAAAAGCCTTGAAAAAAATACAAAAAATAAAAAAGAGCAAAAAATTCAAAAAAATAGAAAAAGTGCCTTGGTGAAAACCTGGAAATAGGCGCCTTGGTAGCAAAAATACAAAAAAATTGAAAAAATAAAAAAATCTCCAAGTGGTGAAAACCTGGAAACAGGCGCTACTTGAGGCCTTTGCACCCTTATTTCTTAGCACACGTCCTTGACACTTAGCCTTTCTCCATCATGTCTTGACCTTGTTGCCTTGGTTTGGAATTGGTCTTTGTCTTTCTCTAGGGGGCATAACTGTGTTAGCTTTGCTCTCTAGGATGCGTTGGTCTTTAGGACATTTTGCAAATGGTGTTTTTCAACACCACCCTAATGGTGTTTTTCAACACCACCCTAACTGTGTTTTTCAACACTACCCTAGCGTCAAGTGTTTCTCAACACTTATCAAATATCCTACCCATAGTCTAGCATGATATGATATTTTCTCACTCATAGATGTGATACTCAAAGTTTGACTCTATGACCTACACACACACACTTAAACACTTGACTCATTGAGACTTGTTTGACTTTATTTCTTTGCATGCTATCTATGATGATTTCTTTGATGAGTGTTCTCTCCCTAAGAAGTTTTTGATGATGCATAGCTAGAAGACTGAGGGCATGAGGACATGTTTTATTGCTTTTTCTGCTTGTGGGTATATTTTGTTGGTCCTAATTGTCATTAGCATTTATGCTTGTTCCACTTGACAATAGGATCTACAAAGTATTATCATTGACTATTTGTGCAAGTGCATACTTCTAGCCATCTTGACTTTCCTTGTGTCTCGATGCAAGTATAATCTTGCTATACTAAACTTAGGTAATCTCACTGCACTAGTCATCTTGACCTATATGTCTTTGGTGCCCAGGTGGGATTCCCACATACCTATCTGATATAGATCATATTCAGATCCACATAGTCATACTAGTGTGCATTATATGATCTTGCGACGCTACCAATAACGCTCAATGATGAATATTAGAGTCTAAAAGCTTTGGAACCTTGCAAGTAAACCACTTTTCATAGTAGCTTGCATTTTTTTAGGTTCATATTAGTTTAGTTTTGCATTTTGCATATGGAGAGAGCTCTCCTTTTATCTTTTAAGGACCTATCGGTCAACTACACTCACCTTTCCTTTTCTCGATCATGTCTTTCGATCCTTGTCTTTCACATCACATTTTTTTTTTTTTCCTATCATCACAAGGGGTTAATCTTATCATCATATCTATCCTAAAAAGATCATTTTCAGAAACATGAGTCTATATCATAAACATGAGAACTAAAACATACATCTATGAGAGAGATTATACATGAGCATATATATCATACATTTTGAGCAAAATGATAAGACAACATAAAAACTAAAACATCCATCACAAGTGGGACAAGTACACAAGATATATCGGCAATCCAGTAATCTCATATATATAAACAAATGTCATGATACAATATGGGATACAAAAAATATGGATCAAGTCCCAGGATATGTCTCTATACATCTATCTAACCTAAGCCTAGGACTCGCTACCACCATCATGTGGTGCTAGTGGTGGAGGAGGTGGGGCCATGTCTGGTACTATATCAGATCTCCCAACTATAGTAGAATAGGGCAGTGCTCTCTGACCCTGTGGCACAACTTGTATATAGAGCCCATGATAGTATGCGGCTCATGCTGCCTCTCTTTGCGACTCTATCGTAGCAACCTGTATAGTCCTATCCCACCACTCAAGCTTAGCTCTCAGATCCATCAACTATTGCTCTCTGACCGCTATGGTGATGTGTAACTGCTACATCTCCATCTCTAGGACCTGGATCCTAGCTCTCAGGTCCTCTCCTCCTGCAGGCCGATCCTGCCTAACATCCACCTGGTGGCGAGCTGGCCTCACCCTGTCATCACCCTCATTTGCAGAACCCTATCCCCGTGGCCATTTCTGACCACTTGATCGAGAGCTCTGACCAGTCTCTCTCGCTCTCACTCTCCCTCCTCCATCTCCTCCATCCCCATCATCCTTGTCATCTCCCTATGCTGTCGGCTGTGCATCAGGTACAGTGAACCTAGGGAAGGGTTGCCTCCGCCGCTCTGCCCTGTAGGCCGCATCAGCTCCTACATCTACCATATCTGGGAGGTAGTCCCATGGCTCTTGTCATATCATATTTGTATCCTATACTGCCTGCTGGTAATCCAACATCGGCAGCCAACCCTGGCCCTCTTCATCCTTAACCCGAGCATATGTGGTAGTCTCGGTAGGTACTCTCTGCTAGAGACCGAACTATCTCCAAACACAGGTGATAAAAAATCTCTCAACAATATTTGAATGCTGACCTACCAGTGGCTGACTGCATAGCATGTAATCCAACTCATCATGGTCACCCCACTACTCGCAGGCCCTGTATGGTCTCCATTAGAATGAGGTGAGCTCATATAGTACCCGACGGTAATATGTGACATCCCTGCTACAAGGCTGAGATATGAACCCTGTGTACCTATAAATGTAGGGGCATCTCCGCTCCCTCGACTGCACTCATGGTCGCACTATAGCAATGTGCTCCCATGCCCATATCTGAGCAAGAATAGCTCCGCATGCCCAGATCCTGCCATCTTGATATACTATCTCATGGAGCTCGTGGTACATGTCTGCCAGGATGGCTGGCCCCCATGCCATCCGTTGTGGGTGAGCAATCAAATCTACCACTAATCTCCCCCAGCCCAATGGAAAACCCTTCTGACTCCTGTTAGTAATAAGGGCCTGTGCTACAATAGAAAAAACATTGCATGGCATTGGGAAATCCCTACCAAACTCCACAACTAACCAATCCCAGCTCAGATGCATGTTACTGATAGTGACATCCTGAAACATATCCTGCATGATCTATCTACCCTCTATCAGATCCTGATCATAGTACACCTGTGCCAACAAACAATCATGTTAGTTTCTATCATATGAAAACTTTACATCTATGACTATCTATGAACATGATTATACTTACAGGATCTCCATGGCTCAGAACCCGTAGGATCCGATAGACATCCTCTAGGCTAATCGTAGCCTCTCCAGTGGGTAGGTGGAAGGTGTTGTGCTCGCTATGCCATCTCTTGGCTAGTGTAGTCAACAACCCATGATTTGCCTAAATGTGGGGCATTTGCAACAAATAACCAAACCCCATCTCCCTTAGGTCTGCTCGCCCAGGATCATTAAGATCCCGAACGCATCGTAGTCTAGTCACTCGAGGTGCTCTAATGAGCAGCGCATGAAAGTTCTCCTATAAGCCATTTAACCCAAGCCAAATGTCAAAACATATCATGATGGATGTATAAAATCAGTATAAAACATCTTAAAAGAAAACATTGTCAAGACCCATGTCATTTTTGCTCAAAAACATTAAAACATGTCATTTTTTTATATTGTGCAACACTATTTTTTGACTAAGCATCATGCGATACTTTCTTCAATACCAGTGTGATGATATCTTTGCCTGTGATACTTTGCATAGCATCACATGATATTTCATCAAGTATCATGCGATACTAGATTCAATAGTGGTGCGATGCTATTCTGACCCACGAAGTATCACACGATAGAGATCCTCAAAGGGTGCAATACTTCTAAAGTATCATATGACTTTTCGTACGAAGAAAATTTGACAAAGCTTAAAAACTTTAAAAATGTGTTTTAATTTGACATTAGAGCTCATAAATTACCAACAAAGCGAGTTTTTTTGAAAACATACCGGGACACTATACTGTGGAGGCCGGTTGTGCAACCTGGCGCACTCAAATCGATGCCTGTGGACCAAGATCGCTACTTGCTGAGTCATTTTCTCTCTAAGCTCTAAAGATTCTCAAATCACTAAAAGACAAATGATTTTGAAAATGACCTTTTTCACCCCTTTTATAGCATTTTGACTTTTTGACCTAATTTTCAAAACACCTCAGAATTGCGCAAAAATTGCACCCCTAGCTAATTTCGACGTCCTGGATCCATTTTCAGGATTGAAATCAAAATTTGAGTTCATCTTGATCATCAAAATTGCATTTCAAACTTTCCCCCTTCTGCGCAATTGACTGACCATTTGAGGCCTGATCCTTCGATCTTTGTTGGGGCACCTTCATTTCTACATCCCCATCTCTTTCAAACTCCTAGTCTTTCATTCATCTTCATTTGATCCATCTCTCTGAGGTTTGACTTCATCCTTAATCTATATCTTTCTTAGTCAAACCTAGTCAAACCGGGGCATGTCTTCACTGCTTGATGGTTATCCTATCATCCTTTCACTTTCAATTATGATTTCTAGTGACTTGATCAAGTTTATCAATTTGCTATTCTCCTCTACTTGATTTCAATTCCGATTTTGAGGGGGCAGTACCTATCAGCTTTAATCCTTGATTCAGCTTATCAATTAGCTTTGCTTGAGATTCTTATCTCTTATTTGGGACTTGACAATTACTTATATACAACGGTGATTGGCCTTGTCTTTCAGCTTATCTTTGTTAGCTTACCGTTGTCCTGATATGTTCCCATCCATCGAACACATGTCTAGATTGTTTTGTGATCCCAAATCGATCTCACATTTCAATTCCATTCTTTGACTACATGTGATCCCAAATCAATCTCACATTAGTCAAAGAGGGGCAAACGTATGCACCCTAAAATGGTCACCTAGACTTTGGGCCCCCATTTAGCAATTTATCAAATCTCTGAATCAGTATTTTCAAAAATCAACATTTTATCAATTATATCAATTTCCTTGATCAAATCCTATTTTATCACTTTCAATTATTTGCCTTGGGCTAACCATTTTATCCTAAGTCTTTATTTATTTAAAAGGAATTTCCTCCCCTTTTATTAAATAAAAAGCCCCCACTTTTCCTCTTATCCTAAGTTGCACAAATAAAGCATTATTCTTATTTTATAAAAAAGAAGAAAAGCACTTTTTGTCTCATATGGACACAAAAGTCAACTTTTATTTTCGCATTGGAGGATATTTGTGCACATGGATTGCTCCTTTTTCAAGCTCCACCCTTGATTAAATCTTTTGCCTCTTAATCTCCATGGTCCATTCTTTCTCATTTCTTATAAAAGGAGAGCTCTCTTCTCATTTTAGGATCCATCTTTGAATACTAACCTTATGCTGTAGGATTTCTTGGAGACTTTGGAGCTTTTGGAGATCATTTCTTGCATTCTAGTTTCATTTCTTGCATCATAGCTTTCATGGCATCTAGCTTAGTTTCCTTTATGCTTTAGATTAGCTCACATAGTTTAATTAGTAAGGGTTTGTAATAATTTCCTTTCATAGTTTAGCTTGCATCTTCATTCTTAGCATAGTTGCATTGCATTGCATTCTCATTGTTGATTCTTGAGGATATTGGCATTCTTGCCCTTGTCTCTTTGAATCTTCCATTGTGTGGTTTACTAGCAAGGTTGCATGCTTCAATAGCTCTAGCTGAGAGCACCATCAACATCCTTGGGACTCCATGCCTAGGGAGCTCTAGGTCGCTTTCTCAAGGTTTCCCATTCATGGATTCCCTTAGAAGTAATGACTTAGAGAAGTGCACTATTTAGTGTGTACACTTCTCATCATGGTCAGAACTTCATCACTTCCTCATTAATGCTACCACTTCATTCTCCATGCATTCCTTTTATCCTGGTAGATTAGTAGTGCATGCATGTGTATTCAAGTATTCAACTAGTCAATCTAATCCAAATGTTTGGACATACATTAAAATAATTATATGAAATATTGTAGAATATATATATGATATTTAGCAAGGTCTGTCAACTATTATCTACCCATAAGTTTGTGGATACGACTGTACGTATAATATGTATACAAATTCAAGCACCTAAAAGTCACAACAAGTGTTCTGGGAATGTCTTAGAACAGAGCATAAAAACAACATAAAATAAAGACAAATTTTAAACTCATCACCCCCTGAACAACCATGAGAACCCACCCCCTACCAATATCCCTAGGGCCAGACACGAGGAGCACAATTGGCCAAACCATCCATTGTAAGCTTGGTTTCCCAAATAAAGACTATATTAGAAGACTAAGATTCAATTAATCTTTGAACAACCTTTTTTCTAGGGATGTTGTTCAAACCCCTTACATTCCATGATAAGACAATCATTTATGGGGTTGAGAGAACTAGGAATCAATGAACTTCACAGACCCCAAATCAACCAATGTATCACCAATAATCTTGACCTTTTCCTGATCAGTCTTCTGTCCACTCCATGAAGGTTTGTCTATGGACCCCTTTTTAAAGAGCTTTTGTGGTAGACCTAAGGTAGGAGAGGCTTTGATACTCTTCACAAAATCTACCCACCTTAGTATGAGGAGGAGCGATAACCATCACCACTACATCCTTAGGAACATGTGACCCACTACAATCCTTGATATACCAAACTTGAGAAGGCACCTCCATAATCATATGTCCATGATGTTGGTCCCCTAAAGATAAAGTCCAACCCTCTTTCTTTGAGTCCTCATCTTACACCTCACACTAAACCTTTGCCCCAGGAGAAAATTCAACTAGAATTACTTCCTCTTGGACCAAGTCATCTAGAACATCAAACCTATTAAAAGTGCCATCATTCTACCAACCACCAATATATCCTTGATAAAAATGCTTTTACATAATTTTATCATAGTATGTCTGCTACCCTCAAAATGCATTTCTATTTCAAGGAACATAGAGGCTATGCTGGATTTGGCCTTGATTTTGTCATCGTTGAAAATATATTCATCCCTAGGGGCATGCATAACAACCCTAACCACCAAATTGTGTGGAAACACTATAATAACATGCATCCTATCAACTGTAATTTCCCCAATAATGGTCATTTTCTATTTACCTCTCAACCTAATAGGCATATCCATACTCTCCCTTCACTCTGATAACCAACACCACAGATACTCCTCTGAATAAAAACCTAATATGTTTAATAGACATTTCTACATAAACTAGAACCTTCCATTCTCTTGGTTAATGTTACCTCATAATCACTACTATGGGTTAAGATAACTATGGTGATCATTGATAATTATTGCAATGACATTAACATCCCCATCTTGTCTAAATAATCATGTCTAGGCTTTTTAAAAAGACAAGCCTACCAATAATATTATCATCATATCTTGGCAACATCTCCTTCTATGAGTAGCAATCTAAGGAAACCAATGTGCTTATATTATCTAATAAAAAAATCCTTTAATACTAAAATATGCTATTTATAAGGATAATGTTAGCTAAAGACTTCTACATGTAAGGATATCTTTGAGATCATTATTACTTCTAAGAGCCTCACTATAAATACCCATTGTCCTTTACTAATAGCCATCCTACTAGTACTTGGAAAATAAGGAAACTGTATTATCATATCCTAACTAGCTAATGTCTCCTTTCTATAGAAGAAAAATGAATATCTAATATAGGTCATATTTCTATTACTTAAGCCATACTTCAAAGACTGACTTTAATTTTCCTAGACCCATAGATCTAATCTTTTGTGACATCCCAACTCCAAGAATAGTTCATGTACTAAATTAACCATCTTTGTAAATCAACCCTGATATCATAAATTGTTGCAATCAATTGAAAAGGACCTAGGAGATCTAAATTGAATTTAGATATGTATCTCCACCCATACATGAGGTTGACCCAATCCTAATAGCCTTCTCTATGCCAGATTTACTACCCTTTAGACCATTGATTAGCCATATGTGATCATGAAAGGACCACTATAAGATTCTTGGGTAGAATTATTCATGGGGTCATAACTGACACTTGTTATCTTAAGATCATAATAATTGACACATTATGCTCTCTAATACTCTTGACCTACAGCTAAACCAAATCTCTCCTATTTATATTGAACCAATACCCACTTTCTCCTACCAAATCCCATATGCTCCTAGATTAGCCAATTGATCAACTTTTTTTTGCCTTCCCTATAAATATGATTTATTGTATATGACTTAAATTATTTTAATAGTTGCAAGACTCTACCTGCCAAATTGTTTAACCTCTAATTTTGTGTTCTTCATGATTTGATAACATTAATGATTATTGTAGAGTCTCCCCCAATCTCCACCTTCCTTATCCCTAGATCTTTGCATAGAAATATGCCTTCTGTTGGAGCACTTTCTTCTACAACATTTTTAGTTCCTTCCCCTACTGGTCTTTCCATGCTAACAACCATTGCACCATCCCAATGATATATGACACACCCTATTCCTGTCGTCCCAGGATTTCCTCTAGAGGCCCCATCAAAATTTAGCTTATACCAACCATCTTCTAGAGGTAACCATTTGCAATTTTCCCTTTCGTCTTATGTTGTTTGACCCCCTCTTGCCAATAAAAGGAGGAATTATAAGTCATGCCCACTTTTTTCTAATATTCTCTTCTCTAACTGAGAAGGAATTCTTTGTATGTTGGGTATTTCTCAACTTATTATTTGTGACTTCAATTATTGATGATTCTATATTATTTAAAAGGTTTATCAGCTGTAATTGTTTCCCTTTGAAGATCCTTCTATATATTCCTTTCCATACTTCCCAAAGCATTGTAGAGGGTGAATTAACCCAAAACATACCATATAGACTATGCTTAAGGAAGATTGGCCATTCTAGTAGGAGACTAAGTAGGTTTTTTGGTAACAATGTATACCATCCTAGTTTGTTTATCAACCACAACCAACATTTCTTTGTAAATTCATAGTTGAGTAACAAATGATCCAAAGTTTCTTCCTCCTTTTCACAGAGTGGACACCTATTTGGGCCTTCATATCCAAACTTCCTAGTAACAATTAAAGTTAAATTGGAGAAAGTTGTGGGAATTATTGATTGCTTTTAGATCCATTTTCTCTGATAAGTGGATTATAATGGGGGACTTTAATACCCCTATTTATAGCACTGAGAAAAAAGGAGGGGTTCTATTCACTGATGAAAGTAGCCAAGACCTATTGGATATGATTAACCATCTATGTTTTTTATACTTGGACCTTCAAGATACTTCTTATTCTTGGTCTAACAAAAGAGCTGGAGCAAATCTAATCCAAGTCAAGTTGGATAGGGCTTTTATTTCTCTGGATTGGTTAAATTTGACTAATTGTAGACTGTCATCTCTCTTATGGGTTGAGTTAGATCATTATACTATTGCTCAAATGGTGGATAAATCTTATAGAAAAAGGAACTTTTCTTTTTGATTTGAAAAGATGTGGACTTTGAACCCTTATCTTCACCATCATATCTATGAATGGTGGAATCTTGATATATCTAGAATGATGATGTTTAGAGCTGCTAAGAAACTTGTTGTTGTTAAAAATAACATTAAGAGGTGGAATAAATCCTCATTTGGGAAGATCTTCACTATTAAGAATCAGTTGAAGGAGAAACTTCAAGATGTTCAAAATCAAATTTAACTTCATGGAGCCTTAGAGAATTTATACTACTTTGAAATGAGTCCTTTATCTAAACTCCATGAGATTGTGCAAAAGGAAGAGGAATTTTGGAGACAAAGGTCTCGTGCAATTTGGCTCCAGAGTGGAGAAATGAATACTAATTTTTTTCACATGACTACTCTTAAGCATAGGGCTGCTAATAGAATCCATAATATATATTTTGAGGATAAGAGATATTTGAAGGATGAAGAGATTATACAAGCCGCAATGGTGTACTTTTCAAAATTATTGTCTAATTATCAACCTTTGGATGGTGCCTATCAACAAGAGATGCTCTTTGCTATTCCCAAGCTGGTATCCTCATAAATGAATGCTACCCTTACAAGGATTCCATCAGATTTGGAGGTTAGGGAGGTGATTTTTTCTTTTAAAGGCAACAAGGCCCCTAGGCCTGATGGTTTCCCTATGGTTTTCTTTTAGACTTATTAGGACATTTTGGCTAAGGATATTATTGTTGTGACCAAAGAGTTCTTTAGATCGGGATCAATGCTGAAAGAGATAAATGCAACATCTATTATTCTAATCCCTAAGAAGGTTGGTGTTGATTCCTTTCAAGATTTTAGACCAATTAATTTGTGTAATTCTGTGTATAAAATAATGTCCAAGATTCTGGTCATTCGATTAAAAAAGGTGCTCCCTTCATTGGTTTTTATTCAGGAAAATGAATTTGTTCATGGTCGATAGATTTTCGACTCTATTCTCACTGTTCATGAAAATATCCATTCTTTGTTTAAAAATAAGAATGTTGGTTTTCTCTTCAAGTTGGGCCTCATAAAAGCTTTTGATCATGTGGATTGGGCCTTTCTCCAAAAAGTATTAGAAGACTTTGGTTTTAACAAGACCTTTATCTAGTTGGTTAATCAACTCATTTCAACTCATAAATTTTTGATGATCATCAATGACTCACCTACAAGTTTCATTTTAGCTTCTTATGGAACCAGACAAGGGGATCCCATATCCCCTTTTCTTTTTATCTTATTATGGAACCAGATAGGGGGACCCCATATCCCCTTTTCTTTTTATCTTAATGGCATAATTCCTCAACAAACTTATTCAGGTTAAGATCAACAAGGTCCTATTAAAGGGGCTTCATCCTTCCTCATCTGGTGCTTCTTTCTCTCATCAATAATTTGTTGATGATACCATTCTAATGGAGGAAAGCTTAATTGTTGAGGCAAATAATTTTAAAGAGATTCTAAACACCTACCAGATGGCTTCAAGACAAAAAATTAGTCTTCCTAAGAGTTCCCTCTTCTTTCTTAATATCCTGCAATAGAGACAAGTTCTAACTGCGAACATGTTGGGATGCAAAATTATGGACCTTCCTTCTATCTATTTGGGGTTGCCTCTCTATTCTAGTGCTGCTCCAAATTTCTTTTAGCACTCATTGATTGAAATATTTCAAGCTAAGATGGTGGGTTGGAAAAGTGTTTTCTTGAAGTCAAGCAGGTAAACTTCAGCTCATTAAAGTCTCTTTACATAATTTGTTAGTTTATGCCATGAGCCTCTTCAACATTCCTAAAACATTTAGAGATAAAATGAAACAAGTTTTGAGAAACTTTCTATGGATTGACTCTGAGGATAAAAATAGGATGCATTTGGTCTCTTGAGAGTAGGTGTGTCTTCCTAAGAACCTTGGGAGACTAGCTATTAGTAGTTTAAAAAGATTCAACAAAGCCTTATTAGCCAAGAAACTATGGAGATGCTTAAAGGAAAAGAATGAATGGACCAGTAATTCTAGGGAGACGTATGTATCATGTTTTAATTATGATAGAGAGTTCCTTAATGGTGATGGGAGGGTGACAAATTGCTCTGTCTTATGGAATTTTATATCTCCTTCTAAGTCCTTGGTTATTAAAGGCCTAAAAGGGATTTTTGGAAATGGTCAAAACATTTTTTTTGGGAAGATTAATGGATTGGGGATAGTCCTTTGGTCTACTCTTCTTAGGTATCTCGATTTAAAGAGACTTGTGTGTAGAGTTTTGGCCATTGGGTGACCGACTACATCTAGGATCAAAAGTGGATTAACTTAGTGATTGTCAATCTAGACCGTGAACCTCTTCAGAATTTTTCTTAGAATGGTCATCCCTTCTTATGATCAAGAAAATTCCTTAGTATGGGTTGATGAGTCTAAAAGTTCCATTGTTTTTACTCATTTTCTTCCTATCCTTTTCCCTTTTTACCTTTATACTTGCTAGCCTCCCTGTCAAAATTGGTGAAGGAAATCTAACTTTTAATAAAAAAAAGTAAAAAGAAAATTAGGATTGCAAACAATGTCGAAATCCTTAGAAGTGTTGACTGTTTTCTGGTCAAAACGGTAGGAAATTATAGTAGGAACGCTCTAGTTGTCAAGGAGGTGGATGGTGCAAAAGCAAGGAAGGAATGATATACAGTTCCAAAAGTAGCTTTTGCAATTATTTTGTTTTCACCTTTAACAAAATATTTGCTATTATATCAAAGGCACCAGCTACTGCTATTTTTATTTAGACTATGTTTGTTTACAAACGGTTTATTGGACTGCGGCCATTTTTGTAACATAACCCATGTGTATGGTTGATGACCATCAACCATAACAAATTAGAAAGACTGTTAAATCATTTCGTTATATGTATGTATATGTTTTGAAGACTGATAGAGAGACCTTGAATATGTGAATGAAATACTGTTGTTTTAATATAATCTTCCCATTTTGACAAATTGCATGATTAAGTTAGCATAAAGTAGTGTGTTACATTATCTGGTGATCGAGAAGGAAGGACCCACTGCTCCTGTTATTGGGTGATTTCTTTCTGGTGTGGTGTGGTGAGTTTTATATTTGTTCTATTAATGTTACATTCATTAGTGTGGATTGTTGTATTCACATGTCATTCATTAGTGTGATTTTCTATATAATACGATTCATATCTACTTGAGTGCTAATTTGCAGCGATAACCTCATTATTGTCTAAGTGGTTTTGGAAGTAGAAATAACCTACTTTATGGTTTAAATTTAATTTAGATCTCAATTTGATATCTGTACACATTTTGATTTCCGAACGATTTGGCTTATAGATTAAATTGTGTCTCAATTAATCATCTAGTAAATGCACGACCTCTGTATTATGTTGTCCTTCACTATAACAATAATTGAAACAACCATGATTTTGGAACTTTTGTCTTTTTACATTGTTCTAAT
The DNA here is from genome assembly GCA_027943335.1 of Chamaecyparis obtusa. NCBI lineage: Eukaryota > Viridiplantae > Streptophyta > Pinopsida > Cupressales > Cupressaceae > Chamaecyparis > Chamaecyparis obtusa. The sequence continues at coordinate 18,191 of BSBK01013631.1, read as the reverse complement.
CCCTGTCACACCAGTGACAGGAAGCAGAACCTTTTTCTCGATCTTTTAAATTGAAGGAGTGTGAAGTGGAAATCAGTCTGAGAAGTGTAATTAAATTAATGAATGAGAATTACAATTACTGCGAATCAATCTAGAAGTGTAGTTTCATTTATTTGCAAGAGTGTCTCAATTATTTGGAAGAGTGTGTTAAATTAAATAAGGTTTCATTTATTTAGGAAGTGTGCTAGCAATAAGATTTCATTCATTTACCAAGTGTGTTTCAAACTGAACTTTTGAGTAAAAATATATTTTACTTTAATTAAAGGGTGTGTTTTAATTCAGTAATTAGCAAGTGTGTTCTAATTCATAGATGGATTCATTCCCACTTAGTTCATTATCTTCATTCTTCAGGAAAACAACCACAATATCTTTCACAAGTCTACGAATTCTGAATTGACATAGTTAGGAGGAAACTGAAGGAACCAACATCCAAGTGAAACATAAGATAGAATTTGCTCATATTTAAAACCGCAATTTTACCCTACATGGGCCTTTTCTAAGGATGAATCTTAGTATGTTTCTAAAGCATTCCTTTCTCTAAGTGGATTGTGTTCCCCTAGGCCTTTCTACTCCATGAATTCGACCCTCATCCCCAAGGTTAATATCTTCTTCTGGCTATTGATTCAGGAAAAAGTTCTTACCCTAGACAACATGGGTAAGAGAGGGTTATTTATCCCTAATACATGTTGTGTTTCTGAATCTAATGCAAAGAGTCCTTTTCACATATTTTTTTTTCTTGTTCCTTCTCTCAACATATTTGGGCCTATTTCTTGAAGGTTTGGAAGGTTAGTAGGGTTTTCCCTAATTCCTTCTTTGAATGTTGGTTCCAATGGTGTTAACCTCCTCTTCACCTCCTTTGGGCTTTAGTTATGCCTCGCATTGCATGATGGATTCAGAAGGAGCATAATAATCACATCTTTAGGGATAAAAATCACCCTTCAAAAGTGGTAGCTCTAAAAATTCACTCTACTATAAGGAAAACTTCATGACTACTTATTCCACCTTTGAGTCTTCAGGAACCCCTTTGTCTCCTTTGCCTATGGATTTTGCTGCCTTTTCCAACTGGAGAATTCAATGGGACATTATTAAGCCTTTGGGCAAACAAAAGAGAGCTAAAAAGGATTTATGCTGACAAGCACCTCCTAAAGGATGGTTTAAAATTAACACTGACGAGGTAGTAAAGGGGAATCCTTGACCTGCAGGTTCTGGGGGAATGGTTTGAAATCATCATGGCAAGTTTCACTTTGAAGTGGCCCTACCTCTGGGAACCCAAACAAACCATTGTGCCAAGGATTTTACTACCTACTCGGGCCTCAAATTGGCAGTCTCAAGGGGTCATTCAAAAGTTTGGCTAGAAATGGATTCTATGAACATAGTTAATTATCTTAATGGTAACCGAAAGCCAAGCTGGACTATAAAGAATATCATATTGAAATGCTAGCATCTTATTAATTCATTTCATTCTTTCAAATTGAGCATTATTTATCGGGAGGGGAACTCTGTGGTGAATGACTTTGCAAATCTTGGGGTCAATTTGCCTAGGGAGAAGGTATGCAAGATAAACAATCTTATCCCCAATGATATTAAATCATTAATTCAAAATGATGAAAATACACATTAATCTAAGGATGCTCTTGGATATGATGGTGGACATGTCTAGACTCATGTGGTATGATGTGAAAAGACAAAAAGTTAATAAGGCACCTTTCCATATGTATCAGGCCCTGCTTCTCAACTTTTTCATTTGGAGGTCTATTTTATTTATGCACTCTACTGGTTATTGTGCTAAAATGGGAGGAGATCAAATTAGTGTGGAACCCTTAATTTATGATCAATGGTAAGGGAAGGAGGAGGTTTGGAGGGAATTATCTGTTGGAGAATTGAATCCTTTTATTGAAAAAGTGCATGGAAATGACCCACAAGTTATTGAAGATTTTCTTAACAATTGGGATGATGGTGTGTTGAAGGTTTTTGGCATGGAGCTAGTGATTTCAAAGGAGTTAATTGCAGAAGTCTCTCAAACCCGTGTTGAGGGGAGGAAATTCTTCTGAGATAATAAAAGTATTGATGGAGTGTTGTCGGGTTTCTTCATGGGAAATGAACGAGACAAAATTAGAAGGAACATAGATGGTGGGTATGATAGAGGCTCTATCCTTAGTCTTTGGGGCAAAGTGGTAGAAGCGATCATGATGTATGTCACTCTACATGGTTGATTTACAAGCCTATTTAGCTACCATTTTGTTATTTTGAACCACTTCATACATGACAAATGTATTTCTACTCCTTTTTACCTATTCTCCTCTCTTTTGCATAGTATTAAATCCCATAGGAAGAACTCCTCTCAACCGGTGCTTCATGAAGGATTAATACTTCTCATTGTGGAGTTGGCTAAAGCTTTGGCAGTTGCCAGCAACCCTAGTATGGCTAAGGCTAAAAAAGATACATGTTTATTTTTGAAAGCTCATGATGTGGGATCTAAGGGGGTCCCTGATGAGGATATGGGTGGGGCTCAAACTAGTAAGAGATTCAATCCTAGAAGGGAGGAAAAAGCTCACATGAAGTTTGTCATTTTTGATGAAGAAGATTTAGATTATTATCCTTGCGTTGAATATATTCTAGAAACTTTTAGCCCTGTTGAGGACCCAAAAGGAAAAGGGAAAGTTATTGGCTCCCCTTTGACCATGGCTAAAGGAAAAGGGAAGAGCCAAATCTCTTCATCTCGTGCCAAGAAACCTAAAATGGACTTTGTCCCATATGATTCCCCACCTCCACCCCACTTTGTGTTTAGTGGTCAGTAACTCTTATTATAAATGTATATCCTTTGGAAAAAAGGGAGATGTCTCACCATTGATATCCAACCCCCAAGATTGAAATGGCCAAGGTGATATCTAAGTTTGGAGTTCTTAAGTGGGAGCCTAGATCAAATTGGTGTCTTGCTGACATTGAGGACATTTCTTGATAAAGGCAAAGGAATCTTGCTCCATTGTTTAAGGATTTAACACCAACATGTCCTCATATGGAGCTAGAATAAGCTTCACAATGGGAAAGAGGTATCTGAACATTGGTAAGGCAATGCAATGTAAGACGTTTGTATGATCTACAATAAAGAACGTTGGACATGATTAGGTAATGAGTTGAGAGTTTATGGATTTGGACATGAGTATTATTACTCATGTCATCAAGGAAGCTTCTAGATTAAGGTAAGAGTAGATGTTAGAAAACTACTCTCCCAAATATATGTGAGTACACATACAAATGTTGAAGACTGGTTTATTTGATACTCCAGGAGAACAAAGAACATGGATTACAAAGTGGTATTTGTTTGCACAATAATCATGGCGAACAAGGGAAGTTGCACTTTCTATTGCATCCACATACCGATTTTCTCGATGGGGAATGCTATCAATAGTATAGTGTGAAAACTATTTAAGAAGAGCCAAAGCCAAATCCCTTATACTGAGATAACTTTGACTCTTTAGCATAATATTTTCTAGTGATTTGATTCACAATCAATTTAGAGTCTCGAGGAATGTGAATGTTAGTAACTTCAACACAATCACAAATGTAAGCCAACTATAAGATCTTCATACTCAATGATATGGTTAGTTCAATGAAACCCAAGGTGAAAGAAAAGGGGAACTAGTTTTCCTTAAAGTGAGATTAAAATAACACTTTCTTCAAAACTAGTCTGACGCCTTGATCCATCAAAATACATATCCATAATAGGGTCATGAGTGAACAAGTTCTTATTTAGGAAAAATCTCGTGTAGTTAATTTTTTAGGGGAAGGAGCTTCTGCCAAATTATCAAAACAACATGTCCCTTGATTGACTTCTGAGTTAAAAACTTGAGGTCAAACATAAAAAGAAACGTTACCCACTATTCCAATCTCTCTAAGAGATCGGCTCTAGAAAACAAATGTTTTAACGGTCATTCTTAGTGAGGACTCAAGTTTCTATATGCAACAAATAAAGCCAAAGCTTGTGTTTCAAAAAAAAGTGCTAGAAATTGTATTTCTATAGAAGAGTATCGAGACTCATAGTCAATAAGAACATGACCAATATAATAGATAACTCTTTCTTTGCCATTATTTTCATACTAATATAACAAGGTTGTCAAGGCATTAGACAACACTTAAACATATAGTAGAAAGGATCTATTTGGCATAGTCGACATCAAGATGGGAGGATCAACTAGATAGTTTTTGACAAAATCAAAAGCTTCTTGGAAGTTATTATCCCTTTTGAAATATACATCTTCCTTCAGTGATCCTGTGAAAGGAAGGGTTCGATCAATTAACTAAGAAATAAATCTTCGTGTGGCATGTTTCTTTCCTAGTAAACTAAGAAGCTAAGTGATGGTATTAAGCAGACGTGTATTAACAATTGCATCAATCTTATTTCTATCGACTTTGATTCTCCATTGAGAGACAATGAATCCCAAGAATTTATCGCCATCCATACCGAACACACAATTCAAGGGATTCAATCCAATATTGTAAAGGAAAAGTCCTTCAAAGATGAGTTGAAGACCGTTGGATAGAGTTTGCCAAGATATCATCCACATAGTATTTCAAGATTTTATGAATAAAATCATGAGATATAAGGTTTATTGTATGTTGATAGGTTGCACCAGCATTCTTTAACACAAACGATATTATCAAATTGAAGAAATTTCTCCAAGGTTTAGTAAAGGTGGTTTTGTACTAATTTTTGTTGGTGTAATTAAATATTCTTAAATTACATTTTACTTAATCTGACTTAGCATAATGCATTGCATAGTAGTTTGTCATTGAGACGTCTAGGAGTTTGCACCTAATTTAAGCACATAGTGTAGATTAATTCCACTTTAGATGTGAAATGCACCTTCAGTGCACATATCACATTATCATCCTCATCATGACACATACTTCATTGCATAACGGAGGATGATCCACCTTTGGTGGACATGTGATTCCACCTTGTGTGGGTGATAACTTATCAACTTCTTATCATTGTCTCTTATCCTCTTTCCTATATAAGGAGGCCTATTATGTACATTTCAATAATCAATGTACTGTCCATTATCAATAATATCATTCTTGCATCTTAATGCAATTGTCCTGCCATTCTCTTGTGGAAGTTATCTCAGTCTTTCATTTGATCCTTGGGGTGTTGTAGAGTCACTTAAAACTCTAACAATTTTCTTCATTTATGTAAATTTGATTGTAACCCAAAAAACTATTCATGAAGTACAGTAATGTTTGACTAGCCATTGAGTGAATAATCATATCGATATTAAGGGGTGGAAATCATCTTTCAAGGAAGAATTATTTAGACCATGAAAATTGTGCATATATGAATACGCCTATTAGGTTTTCTAATATGGACTATATTCAATACCCAAGGCGAGTAGTCAATAGGATATAAAGCATGCTTTCAAGAACTTCTCTATCTTCGTCTTGACTAACATGGTGACCCAAAGATTCATCTTTTAGATACTTTGTTTTATTGGCTTGACATGTGGAGACAACACAATATTGTGGATCACAACAAAATCATCAATACCAAGCATTTCTTCGTACGCTCAAGTGAAAAAATCAGAATAGCAATGTGGAAGATTATGTCTTCTTCAGAGAGGCACTTGCTAATCTTGATGACCCTTTTAGGATGTTTAGAGTTCATAACGACAACATCATTATTCACCTAGTGAGAGTATTGTGGTCTTTTGGATGTGGTATAAAAGTATTTTCATCATCATGAGATATTATTTCCCCTTCATCATAATCCTTGATGGATTCTCCAAAGTATTCCTAGCTTTCCAAGCAAGATGGGAATTGAAAATGCTACCAAACAAAACCGAGATTAGAAGTTGTGTTCCAAATCCATTGCTTAATGATAGGCATTATTCTGATAGTAAACTGTTCCATTGGCTGTAATCTAAAAAATATCAATAGCAGCAGAGCATGACGCTTGCAGTCTAAAGCAATAATACATTAGGATGGATGACGTTTTACGTTCAGATTTTCTGAATTTCATTTTTAAATTTGGGTAATTAAAAAACATTAGATTAACAATTGCTTAAAATAAAAAGGAAAAGAGATATGTCCAAAAGAAACTTAATTTTTTTCAAGTGTCTACCATGATGGATTATGTTTGTCTGTTATCAAGAGCATTACAATGTTGTTGCATGTTGCTTCATGTTGTCATAGATTTTAATCGGTGGATGAAGCGAGGACTGATGAAATGTTGAAACTTCTATGCATACCCATAAAGTAAGAAAATGGTACGTGATCATCTATTTGGAAGATAAAGTAAGAATTTGGTATGTGATCATCTATTTAGAAGCGGGATTTCCTTGTAATCTTCTGAATTTCAATAGAAAATGATTATTTATTTATATAGTTAGAAAAACAATTTGAATCAAGTTTCTTCAACCTGGGAAGTTGCATTTTTCCTTTCTTTTCTCCTGTAAGTTGGAGTAAACTGACAAGATAATATGTACACAATTCCTCAGTTTGCAATTAAGGCACATGATTAAATATTTTATTTTAACAAAATTTGAGACACGAGTAAAATTATTTATTTAGGATATCAAATAATGGAAGAATGTGATCCACATGGAGACAACTCTTGACAAAATGCCTTCAAGAGATGTGACTCGGTAGGATGGGCACTAATTAAATCTATTAAAAATATTTTAAACAAATGCACTGGCAGAACTCAAAGATGTGCCCAGATTGGGAGTGTTAAACAGCATATGGACGTACATCAAAACCATATGAATTGGGATTTTTTTTGTTAAATATATAATTGGTATGCCAGTCGCAAATTTTGTGCTCAAACTGCTATACCTGGGTATAGAGAAAAAGTAAATCAGATGTCATATCATCACTGTTCATAGTGAAAACTCACCTTAGAATGGGAGATAGTTGCATAGTGATGCAGAATCTACCACAACTCTGAAATATTGCATCCAAAAAATATCAGTTGATTGAGGAAAACTGTAAAGGAAAAAAATTATGTTAAACAAAGATGTAAGCATTTTAATTGATACTTCATCATTGCAAAAAATGTCATGCTTAAATAATGATAAGATTTGAACCAGATAAAAATATCTATATGACAACTCACATTGTTGTGGCGTTTGGCCATCTGCAATGGATGACCAGTACAAAAGTTCTTCCATTCTTTAGTTGTATTGAACAGAAAGCATAAGAATCATCGGGACTTGCTTCTGAAGTATATATACATATTTTCCAGGATGCACTACAAAGTGGATAAAATTAGTGAATATTTGCTTGGCACGTTCAGCTGATAAGCATTATGGGCATTCGGATAGAGTTGAATAGGCTTAGTGCCCAGGTGTCTAACGAGTTTTTCCAGCAAAATTATATTCTCTCTATAATTTAGATAACCTAAACCAGGAAATAAGGCATCAGCAAGGAATCAATCTTATACTCTTACAATAAATATGTTAATGGGTTTGCTGCCTTTCTTGATGAGGGAGATGTTCATGCTGTTTCAAGTACATATCTACCCATGATAAAACCCATTTTGTTCCATTTAATAGTTTAATCTTCATTGCACGAATTGCTCCATTAAATTAATTCTAAATTTATCATTGAGAAAAAGGTAAATATCTCGCCCGAGCAGTTCATATAGTGATTATCTATATTTAGTGGCAGTGACCACAAATCCCTTTACTGTAAACCACAAATCTGTCTTCTACAACTTTGTCCTGTAAATATTGAAGGTAATGTTGCCTCGTTGTGTCAAAGATTCCATGCCTGCAAAAACATAATATAAGCTCGCCAATCGAAGGGTTGTACAGTGGGGTTGCTAGAAAACAAACAACAAACTTGAAAGCTAACTAATTTTTTCATCAACAGGGATCAAAATAATATTTAATGTACCTTTCTGTGGATCTTTCTGTCAGATGTGTCAACATCAACAAGAGAATCAGCTTCTTGGTCTGATCTGGGACCTGACCAAGAACTTATCTATAAAATTATATTAAGTTAGCAGTAACACAAATGAAAAGCACCTTTCATAATTGAACATGAAATTGTAAGTGTTTATTTGCAATGTCCAATTTTATTTTCTATTCAGCAATCATCTGAAGTCGTAAAACACAAATATTTTTGAAAACCCCATGAAAGTTCAATTCTAGATGTTAATTAGATGAATAATTGTTATTGTCTTAATAATAAATGCATAGCAATGAATATTGTTTATTCTTATGATAATATGTCATGTCCTAAATAAAGAGAGTCTCAAACAAACGAAGAATTAAATTGATATAACTTCGCATAATTTTAGCCACGGACAATAAACAACTGGACAAGGTGATCTTGGAAAGAGAAACTTGGGAGACCAGATTTAACTGCTACAGGTCAAATGAGTAATTGTCACCTAAATATTCAGACTGAGAAGAATGAGAAGAGTTATTAAACAACCACTACTGAGAGGATAGCATAGGTCAGCTGGCAAGGAAACAAAGCATTTGAATTTTGAAACAACCGTTGTAATTATATTAATCACTTGTAACAGATGGATTATGGTTTTAGTCAATATGATGCCTACTGACTTTATGGTGCCGATAGCCTTCAGAACTAAAACAAAATAAAAACAATAGTCCAAATGTGAAACAAAGGCCTACTGACTTTAAGTCGCGGTCAGTATTCAAAACTAAAATTCTGGTCAGACTGAGGTGTATCTTTACCATCAAAATAAAACAATAGGAAACATGCCAAAACATAACCTTTCAGATAACGATTACTTGCACAAATATGATAATTAGTGAAAATAAGTGTTCGATTCCACTGCTCTTTGGCTCATGTTTCAACAAACATGCATAAAAGTGACATTTTTGCATTGTTGTTACAGGTGTTACATCCTATATCTCACTCTATCAACATCAATGAATCGGTTGGAGGGCAAGACAGAGAAAAAAATCCAGCCTTAGAGATGGATGCCTCTGATTTCCAAAGGCAATTATTCTTGGATAAATTATTAAGATAATCCTGCCAGAACAGACCCTCATTTTTTTTTAAAAAGTGACCGACCATAGTTCCTACCAGTTTGGTAGCTTTTCAACCTCAATGGAATCTCAATCCTATCATGTTGGGGAGGATCCTACTTTCACAAGGCAGGTTTTTCACCGTATAAAACAGATTCATAATATCTCAACAGTGTCAGGAACATAATATGCAGTTATAAATGCTCCATGCACTAAACACAATACTCAATCTAGAATTAAATCAGGGGAGGGAAATAAGTAGTTATTTAAGTAGTTGATCATGATCAACTACTGAATTCTCTCTATTATAAAAATTATAAAATATGAATTTCTTATTATAATAATAATTTTATCTATTATAACAATCATAAAATCTGAAACTCTTCATTATAATAATGATTTTATCTGAAGTACTAGATGCCAGATAATTGGTAATGAAGTATTAGTAATCTGCTTATAGTTTTTACATCAAAACATTTAAATTCATACAATATGGTCCTGAACCTTTTTTATGCAAAACCTATGTGTATGCTCTCTTTTACTAAAGATATACCTATCAAACAGAAAACATGTCAGCTATCGGTCGGTGGATGTTACACAAAAAATTTGACTTATCATCAATTAGTATTGTTTACACCTTGCTCACTATGTCATATATTTGACCATTAGGTTTTTTCGCAGGTACAAAAATACAGAAATTATTTAGAGACAATAGCTTGGGCTTGGTTCAAACTTTTAGATGCATATTTAGTTGAAGATGTTACCTTGGGGTTTGCATCCGTCTGCCTCCAAATCCATTGGGAGTGATATTAAGTATCAGAACAGAGGTCGAAATGAACATATGTCCATAATGCCAGAGCTGTCCTATATGGGGTTTAGGATGGCAAGTTTGACTTCGGCCTCCCAAATTTGGCCTCAATCATATTGAAGTCTGCCAAGGCCTATGGAAATGGAACTCTGGCGAAGGGTGTGGAAATCATCGTTCCTCTGCTTGCTTCATATCCACTGGAAAGAATCTAAGGCAAATCTTATGAAAGAACCCAAAAAAAATGCGAGGACCACATTCTTCACTGTCATTTTATCGAACAATTCGCTGCAAACTCCTCTACGCTTCTATTTTCTACAATCTTTGGGCACCATTGTTTTGACACCTCTGTTTGGGTATACCAAATATTTCTCTTCAACGATAAGTTAAACTTGCCTTGCCTATGATTCCGAATTCGGCGTTCCACAACATTTCGCGGCTTCCATGCGGATAAGCATTTTGCCAAACGGTTACTATGCGTACTCTGTCTATTTGTAGGATCCCCCATTTGTGTTTCCTGACAACATCACACTCGGAGACCACACTATTTTAATCATTTACATCCACGATACAATATTATCTTAATCGATTACTATGCAAGCGTTCCCCATATTTTTTAAATGTGCTGAGTTCCGTCTCCAGAGCCTCCATCTCGGCCAAAAAAATCCTTCAACGCTTTGGGATAAACCTCCATGGCCAGTTTCCGCCGTAGCGTGACTTGCCCCTTTTCATTGTTTGGCAAAGTTTGCTAAATACAACTTTCCTATCGCTATTTCACGGTTTGCTTTCTACATGGATAAATGTGCCCTGCGAAATAGCGATGGCTCCACTCATCTCATCTCTCTGTAGTTTATCAAGAATACCGACAACTTCAGCCAGGGTTTCGAGCAGTGAAGCTGGGTTTGTGGCAGGAGCGGTTTTCGAAGACAAATACGGTGTGCTTTTGTCTTTCTCCTGGCTCTATTGTTCGTTTTTCCATTTATTTCGTTTATAATTTTAAACTATGCAAACTCAATCTATCTCTAAACAAAAACTAAAAGTGGTTGGTATCGATGAATGGTAAAGTTGATATTGAGTCACCAATTTTTGGTGAGTCTGAGATAGTTGAGCTAGTCATTGAACCTAGAGCACAGATGTATGGGCTGCAGTTAGATGCATCAGTAGGGGGTTTTAGTAACATCTTAGGCTCGGGCACTGTAACAGGTGATTCATCGATGCAAGGTGAATCTCATGCACTTGGGATAGACATTGTTCCCAATTCTTTGGTTGCTCAACCAGGAATTTCAGAGTCACAAATAAGTATGACAGAAGGTAGTTTTATTAACAACTTAGGTTTTGGTATTACAACAGAGGGCAGGTTGAAAACTGGGGATGTGTTCCTTAAAGATAGTGTAGAACAAAGACCAGTGTTTGGAATACTGGCACAAGGAGGTTTCATTACACCTTTCAAATTTTCAGGAAACTTTCCAACTTGCACTGTGACAGGGTTTTGGAACTCTAATCTCAGCAATCAGACAGAGAAAGTGAATGGGACTCTGCCTCAAATTTATACACCAAACTCGGAGGCGCGTTGCGTGCATGTTAATGCGAAACAATACAAAGGAATCCTTAGGCGTAGGTAGACATGTAAAGTGAAGTTCACAAGAAAAGGTAAACTGACAATGATATTACCTAAAGCATCGTTTATGACTTTGGATATCGCTAATATTGCAAGAGATCAATATGTTCAGAAGAATAATGCAGAAATTGTAAAGTTGAAGGCAACATTTCATTCAGCACCAGCCTTCGAAAACATTAAGGATAAATTTCAAGCAACAGTCAAAGAGGCAGCTTTCATAAAGAGTTTCACAAACACTTATAGCCCTACAAGGACACCTTTGTCCTGGTGTCCCAATCTTTATATTAATGAATTAATGGTCATGAATCGAGGTGAAGACAATAAGATCAAGGAGGTTACAAAAAACTATTGGAAGATTACCAAAGAGAATAATGCATTGAGAGAGCAAGTTCAAAAACTGTAGTTTAACATGGAGAAAGATGAATACGAGCTAATTTTGCTAAGGCACGTGGTAGTAGAGATGAACACAACATAAGGCAACAAGATAAGCGGAAGTGATGGTGATAGAGGTAACAAATCATAAATCAAAGAAATCCAATCTGCAATTACCATTATGGAGTTAAAGAAATCTAACTAGGAGAGAAAATTGAAGAAGTCAAGGCTTTAATGTTGCAAGATATGCTCTCAACTTGTAAACTTGAAGGGCAAAACATGAGGTATGTCCGACAAATTGTGAAAGCTTCAATGACAGCAAAAAAAGTTGTAATAAATGTTGAGGTTTTTCATGATGAGGAGAAATCGTTGAATTAGTCAAGATTGCTTGGTAAGATGGTAGTTGAGGAGGACAAAAGAAGTTTTTCACAAGTTACCAAAACTTGCGACAAAATCAGTAAGCATGCTGCCTATGCAAATATGGGAACAAATATTCGTGTGGACAAAATTCAAGATAGAGAGATCAAGGAAAGGCAAGTAATAGCAGCAAATGTAATTATCAAGGGAGTAAAAGATTATGGAGCGAATGAACACACTCTTGATCTTACAAGAGACTTCTTAAGTGATGTGTTGCTTTGGCAAGGCCAAATCTGCCAAGCATGGAGGGTGGGTAAGTTATCAGATGAAAGGGATAGGCCCATTAAGGTTGTGATGTCTAACATTCCTGACAAGCATAATTTATTAAGAAAAAAATAGCTTTTGAGGGGTTCTCGTTTCTTCTTAGAAGAAGATTTAACTATGAGGTAGCAAGAGGAAAGAAGGTCAAAAGTGGCAACAAATAGCGCAACTAGAAATGACAGTAAAAGGGCATGGTTGTTCAAAGGTAGAGCTCCTATTGCTCATTTTGGGCTCCATTCCAAGGTAGAGCAACAAGTGGTCAACAAAGATTTGGCAGAAACCTCCTTAGTTGGCAACTTTGCATCAAGGTCAACACGATCACATAGGGATGAAGACCCAATTTTGAGTCTTTCATGCCAAAACAAATAGCAATCAAGTTCTATCCAGGTCTCCTTAAGTTTAGTTTGTTGGAACTGCAGAGGTTATCATTGGAGACATGAGGCTGGATTAGGGCCTCTTGTGGAAGTTAGAGACATTATTTGCCTCATAGAGACACATGAGCACAAAGGATGTAAAACTCCCTTGTTTGAGGGATATTTGAAGTTGGTAGTGTGGAATGAAGCCACAGGTAATGGTAAAGGACATGGAGGTATAGTGGTTCTAGTAAAAGAAAAGGTAGGGTGTCTCATTCAGTTGGAAAAAGAAGACATCAATAAATAATTTATATGGTTCAAGATATTGGAAAAAAGTAACCTTATCAGGATTGCAGCATGTTACTTTGCCCCTCAAGTCTCTAAAGTGTATAAAAAATGTGGTTTAGATGATAAAGACCCATTTATAGCTTTAAAAAAGGACGTTGTGTTCTCACAACAAGGCGTTGTTCTCCTTGTTGGAGATTTTAATGCTAGGATAAGTGAACAAGCTAATATACTTAGCAATAATGATAATTGTAATCCTATTCGGCTTACAAAAGATACAAAATAACAATGGAAAAGAGTATCAGATGATATTAAAGGCTGCAACTATTTTGGTGAAGAACTTCTTACTTTATGCCGTACTTTTGATATAATAATTTACAATGGTTTAGCTAAGTGGTCAAAGTCGGGTATTTTCACATGCAACACCTGCAATGGGGCAAGTGTTGTTGACTATGCAATTTTTTCGCATAATTTTTATGAGAAAATTGAGGAAGTTACGATTGGGGAACACATATGGGATTTGAAGTCAGATCACAAACCTATGTATGTTAATTTTATGTACACGAAAAATGAGCAGTATGTGGAGAAAATGCAGTGCTCTCAACAACCACTTACACAGGGCATAATTATTTTGACTCAGAAAAATGGTAATTATAAGGAGAAGTTTATGCATGTTCACAATATCAATAGTCATGAGTTAACAAATTTGATTCATGGGGCTCTCTCAAAGTGCAAGCGAGCAAAGAGAAAAAAGTCTAAAACAAATTATTTTCCAACCAATGTCTGGTTTGATGAGGAGTGTAAAATGGCTAGGAAAAATCTAAGAGAGTCAAATAAAGAAAACTTTAGCATAAAAGCTTACAAACATATTTTAAAGAAGAAAAAAGATGATTATTTGATCACAAGGCAGGAAGAACTATTTTTTATTGGTAAAAATAACCCCAAGTTATTTTAGAAGGAACTTCAATCAAGAAAGAAATAAATTGAAAATAATATCACGGCTACGAAATGGTTCGACTATGCTAGACAACTTTATGAGTAAGATTGTGAGGTGGACCCACCACCCTTGGTCAATAATATGAAAAATCTTTTCACTATTCAAGAGGTTGAGATGGGCATTAAGAAGATGAGAGGTGGTAAAGCTAAAGACTTGGGTGAGCTACAAGAAGAGTATCTCAAGTGGGGCATGAAAGTGCTTGCACCACATATTACAAAAATCTTCAATGATATCAACCAACATGGGTTCCCTAAGGATTGGACAACTAGTTTAGCAATACTTCTTTTTAAAAGCAGTGATGTCAATAACCCATTCAATTACAGGATGATAATGATCAACCCTTTGTTTGAAAAACTTTTTGGTAGCATAATTGAAAATAGGATCAACAAGTGGGCAGAAGAGAAGCAAAAATGAGCAAAAGGGGAAGCTGGTTTCAAACCTAAGCATTTGACAATCGACCATTGGATTACTTTGAGACACATTATTGAAAAAGGACGGGAGAAAAAGGTTGAAATCTTTTGCTTCTTTGTTGATCTTAAAAAGGCTTTTGACACGGTCCCTAGAGACAACTATGGACTTTAGAATTGAAGAACTTGGGATTCCTATACACCTTAGAGCTGTTGTTTATCAGATGTATGAGGAGGTCAAAGTCAAAATTAGAACTTCAGCCGACATTTTAGAATGTCTTAGGAGTGATATCGAGGTCAAGCAAGGTCGTCCCTTATTGCCTGCCCTATTTGGTCTATATATTGACAAACTTGAAGAGTGGTTGAACATGCAAAATGATGAGGGTATTCAATTGGGAGAATTTTTAATAAGGTTGCTCCTTTATGCAAACAATCGTATTTTAATTGCCAAATCTGCTTGTGGTTTGCAAGAATATTTACATACTCTTGAACATTTTTGTTGTACAGTGGGAATGTAGGTTAACATAAGTAAAACTAAAATTATGGTGTTCTCCACTAGAAAATAATAGAATAAGCATAAGTTTTATTTTGATGGCAGTATTCTTGAAGAAGTTACGGAGTACAAATATCTCGGCATGGACTTTAATAAGAATCTAAGCTGGGGTGGTTGTAGAAAGAAAAGAAAATTAGGAGATTGGAAGGCTTTTTATGCTCTTCAAAATAGATGTAGAGAGGCTGAGGTTTGGGATTGGAATACTACTAAAACCCTTTTTGGTCTTTTAGTTTTGACAGTTGTTCTCTATGGTTGTGAGGTGTGGGCCAGTAGCACCTCCATCTCCCAATGGAAGCAAATAAAGGGAATTCAAAAATGTTTGATCATAAGCAAGTTCAAAATTAAGAGCATTGTCCCATATGATATCATGTTAAACGAAATGGGAGCTGCCCCTTTTGAAGCAATGGCTATGGTGTGTCTCCTAAGTTACCTTAAAAGAACTGAACAAATGGAAAATGCCAAATGGCCTAAGGTTGTCTTTAATGAGGTATTGTGCAAAAGGAAGAAGACATGGATGCAACAAAACATCAAGTGGAAGGGTAAATGGAACATTCATTTCAACACGTGTCCCACAAATAACAAGGAAATAAAGGTTTTTGTTATCCAATAAGTTTTGCAAGAGGAATTGGGGTAATAGGATAGGTAGGAAGAAAAATTATTATATCAATGAGTTTAATCCCACATGTGACCAACTTCAAAAAGCTTACATAGGGGCCAATATTGCATGGAAAGCAAAAATTCTTATTGCTCTGCTTAGGACTAACCCGCATCAACTTTGTAGTGAGATTGGGTGTTGGAAAAGACCAAAAGAGGCATGGGATGAGTGGGTTTGTCCCTTTTGCAAGTCTGGGAATGTGGAAACTGAACACCATTTTATTGTTGAATGTGTTGCTTACAAGGACAACAATGACATATTTATGAATATTTTAACAGCTAGCTCTTGGCATAACTTGTTCAATGATGAGAACATTGAGAAGATGGGTGCCCACATAATTAGCTTGCATAGAAAAAGAGTTGATTTACTGAGGTCGACATGATGTCCCATAGACTATGTTTAGCCTCATGGACGTTAAAATTTTCTTCTTCTTCAATGTTGGAAATAAGGGGACCCACGATTTTTATCCTTTCAAATAAATGAAAACCATTTAGTAGATGATGTCAAAACATATTAGTGTTTGTACTATTTGAAATGGTATGATACTTTTAAAATTTATTCATAATTAATATATTAGAAGAAATGAAATAAACCCATTTGAACAAATATTAGTCTTTTTATATAATTTGGATTATTATTGTGTGAAATATTTTATTTCATAGATGTTGTTGGGTTTTGACATGCATACATTGTCTTAAGTGATCTATACATATGATATTTCTTTCTATGTTACCATGTTAGATATGTTCAGAACCATAATAGAAACATCCTACAACTGTCATTTCTTCATAAGTTATTTTAGCAATATAATTTTATTCAATTATCACAGAACAAAAATATTGGAAGTAGATAACATGTGATCATACAAATTATAAACAAAATTATTTTAAATTATTCATTCAATCATTATACAATGCAAAAATTTAATTATAAAATAAAATAAATGACAAAATAGTTGTGTTTACTTTGAGTTTTGTTTTGAAAGGCTGATAAACAAAATCATTTTAAATTTATTTTGATTTTGCCTTCCTTTGAATGTCTAATTTTATTCTTTCATGTTTGGATGTATGATACTTTTTAACATACATACAACTAATGTCTTTAATCTTTCTATATTTGATATTATTTATGTAAATAATATTTAAACAAATTAATTTGAGTTACATTTCATTAAATCTTTAATTATAATAATTTGAATTAAGGTTAGATTTCAATTATAAAATCTATCTGCACATTTTACTTATATTTTGAAGCTTTCGTACTTTATGTGTGTTCTATAACCCATCAATTAAAGAGACATCAAAATACTTCACTTTATTTTGGTTCGTAATACTCTATATTGATTAAACAAGTCTCGAAAGGTTCAGATTACATAGATTGTCTAAACAATTATTAAACTTTTGCTCTTATGTTACAATACACGTGGTAGCCAAGGCATCCCTAAACCCATCCAATGATCAAATAACCATAAAAGATTTTTAAATGGTAAAAACATATTCACTCCAACATTTGTACACAATGGAATTCTTTTGATGTCTTTATTTTATCTTTTAATTGAGATACCTTAATTTTTTAGAAAAAAATTTAAATTTTTTTATGGATAATAGGCCAAGCCAGTAATTTATTTTATTGATAAAAAATTTAAAGTACAACCCTGTTCAGTGCGGGCATCTGTAGGAAATAACAGAGTAAAGAAAACCTTTGATCTTGCCCGGGATCAATAAGATCCAGTTCTATAAGAGTTTTACAAATCCACAATAATAGGGCAATGATATGTGAGGACAGATCCTCATTTATAAAATTAAAAAAATTCAGCCTCATCTACTCTCATAGGCCATTCCTTAGTTTAATGACACTAAGCTTTAGGATCTTGACCCTGTCACATGGATCCCATTACATCGTTGATAACACCTATATTATTTTAATATGTTACTCCATCCCCCATACAAGAGGTTGGAGACGTGATACATCAAAAAAAACTTAACATTAATGCCCAATATGTCATCCTAGGAAAACCTAAGATATCACAGCTTTCATATTTCCCTTTGACTTGCAGATAAAAATAATGTTCCTTTCTACCTTCTATATTCATTACTCCTACAATAACCTAAAAAAATAAAAAATGACACCTATCCCATCTAGCCTTGCTTGTTAGTCATAAAACCATAGATATTTTACATTGCCCTGCATCACTTTTGTTAGAGCTCTGTATATTAGATAGATCAAAGAAGATAAAGAAGCACCTTAATCATTCGACAATTGTCAAGATAAAAATTTGTGTATTATATATATGTGTGTGTGTGTTATTCTAAACCTAAAATTGATGAAAAGAATACTACTATGTGTTAAAGAATTTACAAAGTCTATTAACTTATAAAGACAAATCTTTAAGAGTCATATCATAGAAAGGAATCTTATATTGACGAAATA